>CAKKOB020002620.1:0-10939 GCA_918844115.2 Phlebotomus perniciosus
TGGGGCGCGATAGGGTGAAACTTCCGGGATCATAATTCCAGTTGCTGGCAGGAGATTCTGATTGGAGCTGTTGCCCAGATCCCCATCATCGTGCGTCATGTCGTCGAAATTGAGACGCGCCATCGGCACATCCAGCTGATTCTCACCCTGAGAATCCCCCCCGTACAGGTGCTCCGCCCCACCCGGATCCTGATTCTGCCTGTAGCAGTACATAGCGAATCCCACAACCAGGCACAGAGCTATTGTGGCTCCAGCCACGGGGCCAATGGCGGAGTAAGCGGGCGGAATCAGGGGATCCACAATGGTAGAACCTTTTGGGGGAGACAAAAGAGAGGGGGGAGTTGTTAGCTATCAAATTCATAATGAATCCGAATCATGAATTTAACAGAACAGTCAGCGTCGTTAAACATTCATTTTTCTAGATTCAAGGCTTTTAACGGAAGTTAACGGACCTTAAAAGTAATCGTAAATCAAGTTCTAAGATCCTTCAATAAAAGAAATGCCAAGTTTAGACTTGGCGGAGTGCCCCGACACGTTGCGTTTAGGAAAGAGGGAGTTAGTGGGATTATAAAAAGTCTGTTGTTTTCTTGTCGAATGGGTTTTATGAAATTAAAAAATGTAATGAGTAGCCACTTGATCGGTTTGAGGCTAGTAAAACCCGTGAAAAGATAGTTCGAAACTTTTGACCTTGAAAAAGTGGTCTAAAAGTGTTATACTAGTACTAGCCTAAAAATGGTCTAAAAGTGTTGGAAATTCAAAGACCTTTCAAATGAATACCCGCATGAAAGGGTTAAAACTCGAGAACTACTTCCGGCTTTAAACTGGTTTACCCGGATTAAGTTTAAACCGGTTTAGGATTGTAGGAAATTCAAAGACCTTTCAAATAAGTACCCACATGATGGGTTTGGGGCGAGTAAAACCCTTGAAAAGTGAATTTCAAACCTTTGACCTTGAAAAACCGTTAGACGGAATAGTTCAAGGTCATTGGGATGTATGGACGAAAAGTGCGTCTAGTGATTCTACAAAACATATGTGAAAATGAAAAAAATCGTTGGAGCCGTTTTCGAGATATACCAAAAAAACATGTTTTTATAGGGGATAGGGGGGCTTTTTAGAAAAATGAAGGGCGTGGTCCTGATCCCAGGGTTGACTTTAGGGGGGGTCCCCCATAGACCCGAAGTCTCTATCTGCAACCGTTTAGCCTCCTAGGGCGGTAACAGACGGATAAACGGATAAACATTTGGATTCCAGTACATATTCCCATTTTTGTGTCGGGGCAATAAAAAGTGGCTCCCATTTGTTTCTTTATTTTGGGCTCAAATGGAATCTTAAAATATCCACAAAGAAGATCTATTCCGGAAGTTTGAAGATCAGAGATCAGATTCCAGCACAATAGCTTCCATCCGCTCAAGGTTTACCGCTGTGACGCCTTTGGGAATTAATTTGCATTCTTTATTGCGACCATTGCGATGGGTCAATGGGGAAGATTTTGTCCATTTCTCAGTGGATCGTCTCAGTAGAAGTTGCGCTTCCCGGGAGTTTTCCGCGAACAACAATGTTAATCATTGCTGCCTTCATCCTATTAATATTCCTGCTCTTCTGCTGGACGGACACCAGGAAGCCCAGAGGATTCCCACCAGGACCAAAGTGGCTTCCAATTGTCGGCAACTTCCCGCAGCTCTTCGCCCTCCGGAAGACTCTCAGTCACCACCATTTGATCTGGCAGCAGTTGAGCGAGCGATATGGGAGTGTTGTGGGTCTCCGCTTGGGCAGGGATCGAGTGATTGTGGTGTCTGGCTGTGAGGCCATCAGGCAATTCTACAATCGCCTAGAATTCGATGGCAGACCCAATGGATTCTTCTACAGAGTGCGCTCCTTCGATCAGAGGCTCGGTCTGGTGTTCACGGATGGTCAGAGTTGGGAGATCCAGAGGCGCTTCTGCATGAAGACGCTGAAGCAACTGGGATTCGGACGAAACAGCATGGTTCAGCGAATAGAGGAAGAGGCTGAAGCCATGGTGGAACATCTCTGGAGGAAGAATGAGCGAGATGGTGGGATTTTTATGCACAACGCCTTTGATATTTGCGTCCTCAATGTCTTGTGGACTCTAATGGCGGGAAGTCGGTTTGATCTTGAAGATGAGAGGCTCACAATGCTAATGAGACTCATTCATGAGAGTTTCCGCATTATCGACATGTCTGGCGGGATTCTCAATCAATTTCCCGCCATTCGACATATTTTGCCTCACATTTCTGGGTACAAACCACTTGTGGAGGCTCTCAAGCCTCTCTGGGGCTTCCTCAGGGAGACAATTGAGGAGATCCAGCTGGCCAAGGACACTGGTGAACCCAAGAGCTTGATAGAGGCTTACGTGAGGGAAATAAAAGTCTCTAGATCTAGAGATTCTGATACGACATTTTCTGAGAAGCAGCTCCTATCCCTCTGCTTGGACATGTTCCAGGCTGGCTCAGAGACCACCAGCAACACCCTCGGCTTCTCCCTCATCTACATGCTCCACCACCCGTCGGTGGCTAAGCGAGTGAAGGAGGAACTGTTGAATGTCGTGGGCTTTGGGAATCACCCCAAGTTGGAACATCGTCCTCATCTGAGTTACACGGAGGCTGTTCTCTGTGAGATCATGAGGTGTGTCAATGTGGCTCCACTGGCCATAGTTCATCGCACCGTGGAGACGGTGAATTTTATGGGATTCTCAGTGCCAAAGGATACTCTGGCCCTGGTTTCCCTCTACAGCCTCCATATGGACGAGAAAGCATGGAGGATGCCTCGAGAATTTAATCCCGAGAGATTTCTCGACGGGAATGGACAACTCATCAACCACGAGGGTTTCCTTCCCTTCGGATCAGGTGAGTTTTTCTTGGGGTTTTTTTTGGAGATTTTAAACAAGCAAGCAATGGAAGCATGATGAACTGAAAGCTTTCTAAAATTGATGTAAAGCTTTACTGGAATTTACGAGCATTTAAATCAAGGGGGAGATAATATGGTCGGAAGTGGTGTACATTTGAATAGGAAGTGCGTGTAAGCTTTGAGAAGTCGAGTGAAAATGTTAAGATAACTTAAATAACTTTGAAAGCTTTCAAAGAAAAATTAAAGATCTGAGAAGTTCTTCTAGAGGCTTAAAAATTTTTAAGAAATTTTGGAAACTTTCAGGAGCTTTTAAGGAAATTCCTAAACTTTGAAAAATGTAAGTTAGATTAGCTAAAGGCTTTCTGAAATTGATGTAAAGCTCTACAAAAATTTACGAGCATTTGAAAAAATCTGGAAATTTTGTAGTTTTCAGATATTTTTTGGTAAATTTTTAAAATCTTTTGAAGTTTTCGCTAAGCTTTTGAAAATTCTATAGGGCTTTTGCAGATTCTTTGAAGCTTTCATACAAAGTTTTGAAAACCTTTCATAGAAAGCTTTAGAAATCTTTGTAAGAATGCTTATTTAGAAAGCTCTAGCTTTCATTGGAAAGCTTTTCTTAGAAAGTTTTCTTTAAAAAGATTTTTCAGCAGATTTCATAGAAATCTTACTTAGAATGTTCTAATTTTCTTATAAAGCTTATTTTGGAAAGATTTCTTGAAAAGCATCCATAGGAATCCTATTTAGAAAGCTCTATAGCTTTCTTTGGAAAGCTTTCTTAGAAAACTTTTTTAGAAAACTTTCATTGAAAAGATTTTCTGTTCACAGAAACCTCACTTAGAAAGCTCTATCTTTGTAAAGCATTTTTTAGAAAGCTTTATTTTAAAAGATTTCTTAGAAAGCTTTCATTCAAAGCTCTAGAATCTAGAAAGTTGTCTTAGTAAGCTTTCTTTAGTAGACTGTATAGAAAATAAAATTAATAGGATGAAAGCTCTTCAAACCTATTGAATTTGAGGTTTGGGGATCTTTTCAACAAAATGTGGAAGTGCTGGAAGAAGTGTACGTCTTTCTAATCATAATATCCCCCCTTGCTATATATAGTCCATATAATTTGTTTGAGAGTGCTTAAACAATAGTCATAACAAAAATTTCTCTTCTTTTCTCTGCTTTGTTTTTTCTTTGCTTAACTTGTTCTCGTTCTCAACTTGAAAATTCCATGAAAAGCCATAATGTCTACAGAAAATCAAAATTATGTTATACCCACGTCATTTCATAAGGTATTTAAGAGAAAATTTGGGTGAGTGAATTGCTGTGGGAGCTGATATTCATGAAAATTCATTTAATGAATATTAATGGCTCATTCGACATCTCTGAAGAATTTTCACCATGCCCTGCGGCAACGTCGATATGGCAACATGCGACATTTTGATGCTCAATGTCGCAGCTATTTATGTAAATCGCTAATAATTATACTCCCTACACGCAGCTTCCATCCCCCATCACCTCATATTTCTCAAGGAGTCTTCAAGGGGTTTCGGGAATCGCACTTAATTTATCTTGGTAATTGAGAAATTTTCACACAATTTTCTAACCGCATGTAACATGGTCTCTATATGACTTGTAGTTCTTATTCCTGGAAAATTCTTCTAACGGACATTAGTTGAAAGTTAAGCTTGTATTTGTGAACTCTATCCACGTATTTATTTTGTCACTATCCACCAATTATACCAGCGATGACTCTCTTTCCTGGGTGGACGTCCTGCTCAACCAGTTGAACGCAATTTCGTAACCACCAGGCGTCCGCACCCAAATATTCCGCTGAACACTCAATGTGAGTGCGAGTGAGTCAAAGTGGACAAATATGGTGACGCTTGCGGGAGTTCCGGAAAAGGTAAATGTGGTCATCATAAATTAAATCAAATCCCCAACTGTGACGTGACCAGAGACAGAAAAAAGAGCCAAGTCCTTTCAACCCTTCTCTAAAGCCTCTGTTGTTATCCTTTCGGACCTACTCCTAATACAATTTTCCGCCAGTCATGGCATTTCTTTTGGCCCCGCATCTATACTAACGATATTTTTATTTATTCATCCAACATCCTGGGCGAAGGCATAATTTTGACTCACCAAATTCAATGGTGGAATCTCTTGTATTTTATCGATATTTCGTCTTCATGGCATTAAAGTTTACATCAGTCACATAGTCGCATATGTATAATATGTAGAACGTTGGTGGAAATAATTCACAAAGCTCTCACTTAACAGCACCCTCTGATGGCGTATATATAATCTAATGCTTTAAGAAATTATTTAGAAGAGCTTCCAATAATTTTTAAATGTTCTCTTTACGTGTAAAAGTTTACTGTAGAAACAAGTGTATGAATGCAATTTACTCTTACAACTTTTTCCAAGGTGGAGAGGTGTAAAAAGGGAGCTTTCAGAACACTTTAAGATTATTTTTGAATATTTTTAAGAGCTTTTGGGAGAATTTACTGAGATTTCTCAAATTTTGTGGAGCTTTTAAGAAATTACTATGCTTTAAGCTTTTTCAAATTTCTTTAAAGCTACTACAGAAATTTGCGAGTGTGCATAATAAGAAATAATGAGCTTTAATTTAGTAAATTAGTTTATTAAGACTCTTAGAACTCTAAGCTTTTAGCTCTAAAAATGAAATTAAAAATAAAATTGATGGAATGAAAGCTCAGACATTTTGAAAAGTAACAGAAACTCAAGGGGGAGATATTATGGACTTAAGTGGTATACATTTGAATGGAATTGCACGAGAGCTTATGGATCTGGAATGGAAACTTTCAGGAGTTTTTCAGGAAACTCCAAAACATTGAAAAATGTAAGCTTGAATTACTGAGGAACTTCCAAAACTGCTTTAAAGCTCTTCAAATGGAAAATTTGTAAAGCTTTCGGATAATAATTTAGAGCTTTAGAAGCTTTCAAGCTTTTGAAAATACTGGATAGCTTTCGCAAATTTTCTTAAATCTTTAATGGAAAGCTTTGGAAACTTTTCTTACAGATTTCATTAAAAGCTTTGGAAAGTTTCATGGAAAGCTTTGGAAACTTTTCTTAAAGCTTTCATGGAAAGCTTTGGAAACCTTTCTTAGAAAGCTTTTTTTAGGAAGCAAAAACATATGAAGGTTAACATGAAGCTTTTTAAAACTTTATTGAAAAACTCTAGAAAGCTTTCTTAGAAAACCTTAAAAGGATTTAGTATAGAAAATAAAAAAAATGTTAAAATGAAAGCTCTAATGCTTCCGAATTGAACTTTGGGGAGCTTTTCCACAAAATGTAGAAGTGCTAGAAGTGGTGAACGTCTTTTTGACCATAATATCTCCCCCTTGCAGAAACAATTGGGGAATTTTCATGCAAAATGTGAAAGTGTTAGATCCTTATCTCTCCCTTGACTTTCCGCCCATTTTTTCCTCAATTCGGTAAAATTGAAAATGTTGGAAATAATTCATAACACAGAAGCTTTTTAGCACATTTTTTTGCGAACAACGAATATTTTACTGATTTTTACTTACCCCTTCATTCATTTCCGCCAATTTAGCGCACGCGAGTGAAAACGTTGGAAAGTTATTTAAGTGTTAGGTATATATTTTCTAAATGGAATTCCCAGGCTCGCGTGGAGCCCCAAGAATAGTTTAAGGTGTGTGAGGGTGAGTTTGTAAATAATACATGTAAGTACCTTCTAATTGCAAAGGGATCCTCTAAAGAGCACTCAAGGAGAAGCACTTGGGCTGAAGAGGACCTAAACATGCGTAGCATCCAGAGATGGAGTGGAAATGAATGAAAATTTAATGAAATCATCCAACATTTTCTATATATCTCACACCCAACCTCTTTGATGGCGTCTCACCTCACAAACAGAAGCATTTGAAAAAGTTATATATTATATTTATTTGCTTCCGGTGTGTGAAAGTGGGGTCATGTTTGGGGGCTTTTTCCCTTGGAGTCGTGCGGATGTCAAAGAAATAATTTGTGTGTGAGAGATGCTAAAAGGGGAGCCAGCTCGTTGAGATGCGAAAAGAAGGTAAAATTGCTCCCTGACTTTCACTCAATATTTTCCCAGGGAATATTTTCACACAGTAAGTTATTTTAAGATACATCATCATTTCTTATCGTAGCCCCCTTTCCTGCCGGCAAATGAATTACACCCCACAAGGTATATAATATCCCTATAGGAAGGTTCATTTTAGAATAAAATAAATTCTTATCGATAATATCGCAAGGAAATGGGAAAAGAAATTACATCTTCTGAAATGTAAGCCAACAGGAGGGGGGTGGTGGGAAGTAAAAGGCAATAAAAAACAAAGAATAAAGTTTAAAATATAACTGATCAATCTTTAACAAGTCTTTAATTTGTAAAAAGGATATTATTTTAATTATAAAATTCTTCTGGAAGTTTTCCAAAGAATTCCATTAGGAATTTCAATGAAATTTAAACAAATTTAATCTTCATTTCTGTCATACATTGATTATCATTCCACCACGAACTGATGTTTCGATAAGATCGGATGAATTGTCCCTCTTTGACTTCTGAAGTGAACTTATGAAGCTTCTTGCAGAGATTATTAAAAGACTTCAACGTAGATACATTCTTGTAGTACTTCTTCCACCAGAAATACTTAGCATACTCCTCAGGATTGTTGGTGAGATACTTGAGGTAGTTTGCCAACTCCGTGACGGTTTCAAAGTCATTGGCATCGATATAGGAATGTGGAGGAAGGAAATGCGAATAGTTAGCTCCACCGTAGACAACAGGTACTACGTAGTAATTCATAAGATTAAAGATCTTCTCGGTGAGGTAGTCTTTGCAAATGGAATTCTCTAGGGACAAGTAGAAGAAGTAGTTCTTCTCAACGAGTTGATAACAGTCATTCATAGTCTCTTTACTACAACTGCAAGAAAATAAGATTAACTTTAACTTAACAGAAACCAACGTTTAACCATTAAACTTACGAGAAAGTACCACAAAAACCGTATATATCTACGTCTATATGTTGCATAAGAACAGCTACTAGAAATTGTCGTTTCGATGCAACCAAGCATTTAGATACAAACCACGCTGCAGTTTTCTTTTTATTTTTTATAACTTCAAGAACTGTATTGTCTTTGCTTCCGAAATCAGGCTCCATCCAGATAGGGACCTCTAATTCGGTTACGTAGTTATTATTTTGGGCAGTTACAAATCCATATGGCCAGTAAATGTCGGAATCCCTCCGATATGTCATGGTGAGATTGTAAATTTCATTAAGAAGATTTCCCGAGAACTTATGATTTGTATAGTAGGGACTTTCAAGATCTGCAAACACGTAGTACTGATTGGGAGATCTGACTTGAGGGAAGGTATTTTCTGCTGACCAATCGTCAGATCCACTGAATACAACAGCGTCAAATTTTCTTATATCATAAAAGTAATTTTTATCTGTTGTCACAACACAATCAACATCCATAGACACAAGTGGGAGTCTCTTCATCCAATCTGGAGCCTCGTAGATAAGGATATACTTTGGCTGGTAGTTTTTCATCGTCAACTCAACTGGATCATCTTGCGTTTGTGATGTAGAGGAATTGCCAAAAGAGGAGAAAAACCGGGAATGTGAAGCAACAAAGAGATATTCCTCTCAAAGATATTTCCATTATAAACTCCTCACAACAGCACAATTGGCGAACGACTGCAGACTCAACTTTAAATAGACTGAATTTAATTTCATTTGCACTTATGATTATTTTATTCTCCAATTGTTTGATCAAGTGATTTCTTGCAAATATTAAAACTGAAATCAAAGGGGAGATAATATGGACCGAAGTGTTGTACATCTCAATGGAAGTGTGTGAGATCTTTCGCAAGTGGAATACAAATGCTAAGTCAAGTAATTTTGAAAGTCTCCAAAAGAAAGATCAAGAGGTTTGAGAAGTTCTTCCAGAGCCTTAGAATTCTTTTAAGAGGTTTTTAAAACTTTCAGAAGCTTGGAAAAATTTTGGAAAATGAAAGCTTGATTAGCTGAAAGCTTTTTAAAATTGCTGAATTCTAGAATTCTAAGAAAACCTTTGCAGAAATTTACAAGTTACTTAAAAAATCTGGAAAATTTATAGAGCTTTCGGATAATTCTTTAAAGCTTTTAAAGTTCTCGCTGAGTTTTTCAAAATCCTGGAAAGCTTTTGCAAATTTTCTTAAAGCTTTAGAAACTTTTCTTAGAAAGAAGAAGGTTGTCTTAGAAAGCTCTATAAAACATTCGTAGATAGCTTTAGAAGGCTTTCTGAAAAGCTTCTAGAAAGCTTTCTGAGAAGCTTCTAGAAAGCTTTCTGAAAGGCTTTTAGAAAGCTTTCTGAAAAGCTTCTGGAAAGCTTCTAGAAAGCTTTCTGAAAACTTCTAGAAATCTTTCTGATAAGCTTCTAGAAAGCTTTCTGAAAGGCTTATAGAAAGCTTTCTGAAAAGATTCTAGAAAGCTTTCTGAAAAACTTTTTGAAATCTATCTGAAAGGCTTCTAGAAAGCTTTCTGAAAACCCTCTAAAAACTTTCTGAAAAGCTTCTAGAAACTTTCTGAAAAGCTTCTAGAAACTTTCTGAAAAGCTTCTAGAAAGCTTTCTGAAAAGCTTCTAGAAAGCTTTCTGAAAAACTTGTTGAAAGCTTTCCTAGAAGCTTCTAGAAAGCTTTCTAGTGCTACTTCTTTGAAAGTTCTACAAAGCTTTCTTAGAAAGCTAATAGAAAATAAAACTGTTAGGATGAAAGTTCAGGAAAACTTTCGAATATAGCTTTGGAGTGATTTTCCTACAAAATGTGGAAGTGTCGGAAGTGGTGTACGTCTTTTCGACCATAATATCCTCCCTTGACTGAAATGAACAACTAAATGATAAGGTTTGACTTTGGCAAAGTTTACACGCCTGGCTTCATTAATTTTTTTTGTAATAGAGAAGAGTGGGTTGTTTGTACAAAAAATTCACGGATGATCTTAAAGTCGATTTAGTCATGACTATAATCTAAGATTATCCGTTTGTAGGACTTTATCCTTTTGGATCCCATCGAGTTTCTATTAGTTTAAAGCTTTACGAAAAATAATATCCATTACTGCCACGTCCGAATCTACCCCACTTACTCCTATTTCTAGAATAGAACCTAAACTAGAGCAAATGAAGCACTTCTAGGCATGTTCCCCACTTTAACAGGGAGTGAGGGGAATGAGCAGGAAATTTTCAGAGACAATTTACTCTTCGGTGTCAGTGTCACAGTGTATTTACGTGCGCCTCCATGCATGCACTCCCTCACCATCTAGAATTTTCATGCACATTTGTTGCCTGAGAAGTTTCTTGAATGTTATATAGGAAGGGCGTATGAGGTGGGTGGGAAGGTGGAAATTTGAGAAACATATATATTATAGAGAGGAAAGGCATCCTTGGCAAGAAATGCGGCGAAGACGTGGCGGGAAGAGATATGAGCTTTTGTATTGAATAACATTCTCAAAGTATCTCTTGTGACAAAATATTTTCTATACAATGTATCTACAACATCAATAAATTTGTCGTTCCTGTGACATGATGTTAAATGGATGAGTTGCTTGTAAGTGTTGGGGAGTTATTTTCATGTGACTGACACGAAAAATCTATTTTCCTTTCGCCAACTCTCTGTGCGCAACAAGGGACCATCATGCAAAATCCCTCATATACGCAACACATAATCCCCTCAGGGTGGAATCCCTCGGATAATGGAGTAAAGAATGGATTCTAATTAAATTTAATAGTGTGGTGGAATGGATGAAGAATGCCACTCTGGGTATTTGTATAACCACAAACTACACATAAATCATATGAGGGAGAACATTGGCCAATTTTCTCCGCTTTATCACATCGCATTGTCGAATATTTTCCACTATAAAACGTAACACCCGCCAAGTGGATTTACGACGCTGTAGCTCGGGGTTTTAAGGGACAATGCGACCGAGTCTCCATTTAATATCAATAATAGTAAATTTTCTCAACCGTAAATTATATTCATAGAATTCTCACAAGAGGAATATTCTGCGGTGGTTATTTTTGATTTAGAGGCGAAAAGAAGCGAAGATGGAGC
>CAKKOB020002622.1:0-12090 GCA_918844115.2 Phlebotomus perniciosus
ATTAATTTTGTAGAATTTTGGAACAGTTGATATTTCTACAAATATTTGCAGCAAAATTTGTCGATTTTCTTCAGATATCTAGCAAGTCTTACTAATGATTTCAAAAATCCCAGGAAAATTCCTTTATGAAATACTATTTAAAAAAAATATAAAAACAATACCTAATTGTATATTATACGATCTATACCTAATAGACACAAATAATGCTGAATAGTTAAACACAAAGAAAAAGATCATCCGATCTATTTCGGAGCAATCTTAATTCTCCATTCTTGATTTTTCGGGTACTTAATTGGAATGTTTTAGAGATGGCGCTCTACCAATCTTCAAATCCTATTTCTTAATTTGGATAAAGAAATATCTTGAGATTTACTATTCGGGGCTTCCAGTTCTCAAAATTTGCTGAAATTTCTTTATTTGGCCTTAATTTTTGAATATTTTCAAAATATCTCTGGATATCCTTTATTTCGGCTTGAAAAGTGTTTTTTGTGATGTTTTTTGCAATAAATTAACATTTTTTATCTGCTTTTATCCTCTTTTTTTATAATATATAATACAAAAATCAGCTGATGAAACGCATTTCGGGATAATTTCTATAATTCCGAATACCAAACCTTAAAATGTTTAAAGTCTGTCGAAATTTTTTATTTTTGGGAACTTAAACTCCCGAATAGAACGGTATAGTACGTATAGTAGGTTAATCTTAATTAATCTTGGTATTAATCTTTTAACGGTATTGCTATCATATATGAAGTATTTTTGAGGTTAATCAAGGTTCCTCTCAATTTTTACACTTTTTTCCCAAGTTTTTTGTAAAAAAAATCTCTTACATATTCGGAAAACAGTCTTTTTTATTGCCCCGACACAAAAATGGCAATACTGTAATCCAAATGTTTATCTGTTTATCCGTTTATCCGTTTATCCGTTTTTATTGCCCCGACACAAAAATGGCAATACTGTAATCCAAATGTTTATCCGTTTATCTGTTTATCCGTTTATCCGTCTGTTTTTGATAATGTAATTCAGTAAATTGAAAAAATTGTCTTTGTATAGCGACGTCAAAGCAGTGAATCTGATATTCTAAACAGGATTCCTTTTTCCGAAGATGCTTCAGCTTTTTGTGAGCGTCCAATTGATTTACGGCCTTAATTGTCATTTGATCGTTGAAGTGTTAACATTTCACGTATATCGCCTATTATTTCTAATGTGATTTTTTAGAGTGTATTTTTACAATATCAGTACGACATTGGTGCGAAGGTCCAGCTGGGAAGTTTCATTGTGGGAGAGTTTGTGTTTATTTTTCGCAATTTTGTACTTATTTGAGTTGAAAAATAGATGTTCTTTGTAGAGATTTTAGCAAAATTGTCACCTATCGCTCTGAATTGCCTATTGAATTGCCCGAATAGCCCAAAAAATAATAATAAGGAAAAAGTTTCAATGTCAATAGTAAGTAATTTACGCTCTATTTCCTTGAAGATTCTCTCCATTTCACCTTCATCTATTTTCCAGTGCGTCCAGCTGTTGTGAGAAGATCCTCAAACTCCACCGGCTCCAATGAGGGCATAGATGACACAGACAGCCCGGATAGCTTCGAACAGGGCAGTCTTATTATCAATAAGAATCAGACTGAAGATGCTGAGCAAGGTTTGGGGCTTAATTTTGATGATTCATTCTTTTTCTTTGTTTTTAAAATGACTTATCGTATAGTTGCAGGCATTTGGCGTCGGCCGAGCCGGAAGGAGATGCCCACGGAGGGTGCTATGGTGCTAAGGTTTGAGATCCCATCGGCCAGGATCTTGCCCACTGATAGGGACAACGCCAACAGCAAGAAGTACGTCAATTATGAACTCTGTGTGACTCAAGTGAGCGCATCAGCTGCTGATCCACATCCGGCCAGTATTGAGCGACGCTACACAAACTTCCTGATGCTCTACAATGGCCTGAGGAAGGATCACCCCGCCCAGATGCAGAATGTCTTCTTCCCCAAGAAGGCCATCATGGGAAATTTCTCCCCGGATCTCATTGCTGAGCGTGGAGCGGCCTTTGAGGTGTTCCTGGAGCACATTGTGTCTTCGTGGGAGTTGAAGGAGTCTCAGCACTTTCTGAATTTCTTGCAAGGAATTGAGCTGGAGAGAGCATGTCGTCTGCTGGATGAGCGCCGGAATGAGCAGGCGGTGCCGATTTTACAGAACAGCTTCCGTTTGCTGAACAAAATCTATCTGGATCACTCGAAACCCGTTCTTTTGCTACTGTGTCGCCTCGTGGCTGCCTGTACGACATCCCCTCTGCCCCATCCGATGGCGGAGCAGTGGGCTGAGGTGGCATTGAGGAGGTATGAGAGCGTCTGCGATACGGATTTGCTGTCGCTGTACGTTCCGCTTCTGCAGACTTGCACGCATTTGTGGTGGCAGCGCGGTAAGGACAACAAACCGCTGGAGGATCGCCTGAAGGACATCCAGAAGACGGGAATGAAAGTCGCCGGAAGTCCAACTCTCACTCAAGCCATTCACACACTCGATCCACGAGCCGAGACGACATGAATGTAAGTTTTTTCTCTTTTTGTCATCGCATTTCCTATAATCTCTTTGTCTCGTCCGGAAGTGGATGTATTTAGAAGAAGAAAGAATTGTCCTACCGATAATTTTCATCCTTTATAATTTTCAACTTCATGACTCGTGAGTGAGACTCGCATAATTGGATAAAAGCGTCAATTGAGTGCTTTGGGAAGCGCAATTGTTGGTTATTAATTGACATATTTTTATACACGACTTTTTGACCATCACAGTAATTTTATTATTTATCGTAATAAAGTATTATGTGACGCTTAAGAAGCTGTCTGATGGATTATTGTGTTGAGCGTTGATCGCCAGAAAGGTTCATTCTCAAAGAAGATTCTCCTGCCCATCGCATAGGGAGACTTGTAGTTGGTTCCCAGGTAGAAAATGCCTCTGGTTGAGGGATCAGCTTTGGAGCCCATTTGTACGAAGCCGCCTCGGCAGGTAGAGCCCTTGTAGGCTGACCAGGAGTCACATTCGAGGCCCCAGAATCCTACGTTAGATGAGATGGACTCCAGGAAGAACTCAACAGCTCGTCCATGACTGCAGACAGCTAGTAAGGGATTGATAGTTAAAAGCTTCGAAGATTTCTTGGAAAGTTTAAAGAGGTTTCTACAGAAATCTCAAAAACTTTTGCCGAAGCTTAGAAATTTACATAAATTCTGCGTCAAAGCTTGAATAAATTGCTTAAGATCGCTAGAGTCCTTACAGTTTTTGAAAGCTCAAAAATTTGTCTGAAAGCTTTCTGAATGTTTTTTTTTTTAAGTTGAAAACTTCCTCTAGAAGTTCTGGAAAATATAAGTTTCCAAGTTAAACTATACGCTTTAAAAAATTATTTTAGCTTGGAAAACTGTCCAAAAACTCTTACTTATTATGAAAGTTCAAAAACTTGTCTGAAAGCTTTCAAAATTTTGGTTAAGGTTGACATATTTGTATAAGGTCTCGAAATTTAAACAAATACTTTTTATTTTGACAATAAAATTTATTAATCTCGAAGAGCTATTCAAATTCTATTAGTAATTGTGAAAGCTCTAAAATTTTCTGAAAGCTTGCAAACTTTTGATTTATAAAAGTTGACAAATCTGCAAGCACTCAGAATTTAGTTACTCTTTAATAACACAATTTCTCAATCTCAAAAAGCTTTTCAAATGCTCTAAATAATTTTGAAAGCTCAAAAAATTTCTGAAAGCTTTGATAAACTTATCCAGAAATCCAAGTGTTTCAGATTAAATCAGACACTAACAAAAAAATCACTCAAAATCGAAAACTTTTCTTCAAGCTTTTGATTATTATTGTAAAAGCTCAAAGATTTGGGAAAAAGCACGATAGATTTTAGGTATTCGTTTATCTATGAACATTCTCATAAAAACCTTAAAAATATTAAACGATTCATTAATTTTAAATCCGATAAACTAAGTAAATCCGGTTTATAAAAGCTTTTTAGTGAGAAAAAGTCAACCACAAAAAAGTTCTCTTCCGTTTTTGCTTGTGATAACTCACCAGCCAGCTCAGAAATGCCTGAACAGCCAGGCTGAGGAGGAGTTCCTCCGTTTACGTAGAAATCAGCCATTCCAATTGGCGCGTAACCGCCCAAAGTTCCCCCGGAAGTATGAATAATGTCCACAAATGCGGCATCTGAGGGATCTAGACGAAGATCAGGATCGCGGAAGCGCTGGAAATTGGGCAGAGCCGGATCCAAGCCCGTGATTCTGGCCAATGGAGGGGATTTGATTTGTGCTCCTGCAAATCCGGCGATATGAGCTCCCAAACTGTGTCCAATAAGATGAATCCGAGAGACATTTGCTTGACCCTCCTCCACTAACTCCTTAATCTTCTCAGCCACGTACATCCCAACGGCTTTTGTGAGATTTGCCACTCGCATGTAGTTGATGTCCTCAGAGATTTCTGACCAATCGATTACTGAAAGTCAGGAAGAGTATTTGAAAAAGGGAATCTATTTTTGAGTATTTTTCACTTACTGAAAATATTCTGGTCACCCAAAGCGTGATAGGCTTCTTTAAATTGCTGAAATTTGAGGGAGTTTTTATTGTTTAGCCAACCGTGTATGATGATCGTGGTACTGAGATTCCTATCAAAGTGATCAGAAACTCTGATCTGAGCCATTTCTTTGCTGTTTGGCATAAAAAGTGCTGCATTGTTGAGCTTCGCGCGATTCTTCCGGTAGAAGAAGAGCTTCACTGAATTCTTTATGTTAATCTCTTCTTCATCTATAGTTGAGTTTGTTGGGCTTTCAATTGAATTCTCTTGAGATTCATCAGCTGAAAGAAAATGATTGAATTAGATATTGTGGAAATTATCTTTAGTAAGTGATATGAGAAAATCTCACCTGAAGAGTGGGAAAATATCAAGGAGAGCACGATAAAGGTGAGGAAGACCTTTCCAAGCATTGTTGGATGGGAAAATTCAACACTTTGTCAACTCACTGAATTCCACTCGTGAACTGGTAAAAATCTCAACAATTTTCCGCTATCCGACTTCCTCATAAATCATCGCTCAGCGCTATTAAATATCACTCGGATCTAATTTTATTGCACAGCTTTTTTTTCTCTCTTTCTCTCTCTAACAAATAACAGTGGGAAAATATCGAAATTTATCGCACTTTTCCTTTGGCATATGGTCTCGATCCGTTCGTCTCCAGGTAGTAGACTCCTCGGGCTTTCCTCGAAACGGGCTCTCCCATTGATTCTAGGTGGTTTCCACAGCGATTGGCCTTGTAAGCGGCCCAAGATCTACATGGGTAGCTTATGAATTGGTCAGAGAAGATAGATTCGGCAAAGTACTGGTGAGATCGTCCATGACTGCAAGCCTCCAGGATATCTAAGGTCAATTCTTGCTTACTAGGCAGTTTATTAATTTGAATAACGGATTATTTTACCAATAGGGAAGTAACTGCAGTTGGGCTGACGCGCTCCTCCATTTGGGTAGAAGTCAATGTGACCACATCTCATTGATATTCCAGCAGTTCCGGCTGATGTGTGGATCACATCCACGAAAATAGCGTCGCTAGGATCGAGTCTTTCACTTGGCGGTGTCCCTTCGAAGCCTGAAATGCAAAAAGTGCGCAATATGCAATGAACTTGATACTGCAATTGTTTAATTACAAATTGGTTTTTAATAACTGTGCATTTGCATAATTTCTTTTTGTTTTCGGAAAATAAATGCACTGCGCTATCGCAATAAACTACCTTGAATGGCTCTGATGAGCATTTCCTGTAACTTGTGAAGGTATAGTAGAAATTGATTAAATGCTAGATAGAATAGTAACAAAGGTGAAAGTGAAAGATTCAACTTAAAACTTTTGAGCAAATTTTCAAAGCTTTTGGCAATTTTTCAGAGATTTTTTTCCAAATATTAAAGGCTTTGAGAAAGATTCCTAAAGCTTTTGGATAAATGTTTGATTTTGGCAATTATATTAGAGCTTTTGAGCAAATTTTCGAACTTTGAATTTTCTATCATAGCTTTATGCAAAGCTTATGAGCTCCAATAAAAATTTGTAAGGTTGCTCTGTGTCTTTGAACGGTATTTCATAGATTCTCACGGAGCTTTTGAGCAAATTTAAGAGTATTGATCTTTTAGTTTGAGCTTTAGAGCAAATTTGTGAGCTTTATTAAACTGCATAGTATTGAGTAACTTACAAAGCTTCTCAGTGATAAAATTTTGAGCCATTCCTATGAGCTTTTGGACAAATTTGCGAACTTTTGATTTACTGTTAGAGCTTTTGAGCAAAAATATATGCTTTAACAAACAATTAAGTGCTTTTGAGGATATTTATGAGCTTCGAAAGTTTATAAGTTTCTCAGTGTCTTTGAACGGTGTTTCCAAGATTTTCTCAGAGCTTTTAACCAAATTGGCAAGTATCGATCTTTTACTTGAAGCTTTTCAGCAAATTTATGAGCTTTAGTAAACTGCAGAGTATTGAGCAATTTTATGAGCTTTAATAAACTTACAAAGCTTCTCAGTGCTTAGCTATTCTTACGAGTTTTTGAGCAAATTTGTCAACTTTTGATTTACTATCATAGCTTTTGAGCAAATGTATGTGCTTTAAAACAATATCCGTGTTTTCGAGGATATTTATGAGCCCATTTAAAAATTTACAAAGCATCTTAGTGTTCTTAAACAAATTTTTAAGCTTTTTACCAAGAGTTATTGAGCAAATGTATGAGCTTTTGACGCTTTTGAGCTTCAAAGTAAGAATACCTGGATTAGCCGGATCGAGTCCTGAAATTCTGCCTATTCGTCCGCCCAATTTACTCCCTGCGAATCCCGCACAGTGCGCCCCTAGACTATGTCCAATGATATGCATTTTTGAGTATGAAGCACCCCTTGTTGTCACCAGGTGGTCTATCATGTCGGCGATGGTGGCCCCAACTTCGCGGGTCTGGGCGACGGGTGTAAAGTAGAAAATATTCGCGGCCAATTCACTCCAGTCCACCGCGATAACGTTCATATCGTCGACCTTCAGGTAGTTGTCTTTGATGGACTGAATTGTGTCAGTGTGCTTATTTGATTGCCACCCGTGAATAAGGAATTTCGTCTCCAGTTCTGGATCAAATACATCGTTACCTGCTTCTCGTTTTCTGGGCGATCTCAAACTTTTCGTCATTCGAATTCTCAAACCGTCTTTCTGGTGCTTCCTTAGTGGGTGGATATAAGTTAAAGTTGAGGGAAATCTTGAGCTTTTTATCAAGAATTTCTCACCTGTTGTAGAGATGAAAGGTTATTTTATCTTTCACATCTTTATAATTCATCCTCGAAGCATTGCGAGGCTCCTCACTGAGGAAGGCTATCTGCATGGTATGATTTCCGTCCGGAAGGAACATCCACGTCACCCCATAACTGGGATCGATCAGCTTAATGTAGTCCAAATCCGTAAGGGTGCTGTTATCATGGGGTTCTTCGGGTTCTCCTAATATCATAAACACTTATCACATCACTTTCTCCCGTTCCCTCCCAAAAAATATCAAATTCTCACCCACCTTTGCTGAAAGAATTCAACACCATGAGCAAGAGCACAAATCGCCACATTTTCCGCACGTTGGAAAAGTGCATAAATTCGCACTAAATGGCACTGGTTGACTGTTACACGGCATAAATGGACGAGGGCCTTTTAAAAGCTCAACTGCTGATAGTGAGTGCAGGATAAAATGTGCCAATACATTGCAAGAGTTGAAAATGTGTGTGAAAATGAGGAAAATTCTTGTTCTCCTTCGCTGGAGAAATTTTTCCATACTGAATTGAGGTGGTAAACTTCTTTTTTGTCTTCCCACTACGGCTATATAGAACCCCCACGCTCGGTAGTTTTGCTCTTATCACAACCACTGAGTGAAGGAAAAAAAAACAAGAAATATTTTTCACCCAGGTAGAATAATTATGGTCTTTAAAGGGGGCTGATCATTGTAGAATTAAAGGATCGATCAATTATGAGAGTATTTTTGATCTCAAAACTCTCAAAACTTAGTAAAGAGACAGTTGCATTTTTCAAATTTTTCAACAGCTTTTTTGGGTCAGCTTGAGTTTAATTTCACAATTTATTTATAACTTTTTGAAATAAGTGTTAAGATTTATAAATATTCCGTATCAAGAGACCTTAAAATAAGATTGTAGGGAGAAGGCAGAGTCTTTCGAAACCGACAGCATCCATGCCACTTGGTTGGGCCCTTTATGCAAACTTCTATGTGTTTATCAAATCTTATCTCCCCCTTTTATTCAGGGACAAGGTAGAAAACCTTGATCTTTTATTATCACGAATCTGAACCAAAATGTCCATTATTTTTTGTAAATCAGAAAATGAGAAACTTAAATCAGAAACATCAGGGAAAAAATCCTGATCTACTCGGGGATTTGAACTCACTATACTCTTTCATCATCAATCGGACATATTGACTGATCCACGAGAGAACTTTCTAAGATTTTTAAAATTTTGAATAAAATATTCAAAGCTTATAAAGCAAACTTGTTGTAGAACTTTTGAAGAAATTTACGAGCTTCTCAAAAATAGTTAGTGTAAAGCTTTTGCATAAATTTTTTGAGGTTTAACATATTTTACGAGCTTCATGAAGATCGGGTAAAGTCTTTAAAATTTTTGTAGATTTTCCAGTAAATTTTTAGGTCATCTTTAGTAGGGGGGTCTTCGAAAACTCGAAGTCTCTATATGGAACCGTTATCCTTTCAGGTCATTAACAGACGAACACATGAAAAATGGACAAACCGGGGGGTAGATTCGGACATTTCGGATATATTTGCAAATTAACGGATTATAGTATTGCCCTTACGCGATCAGAAGTACATGTTTTGAGCAATAAAAGGCGTAAAAGTTTCAGTTGCAAAAACAATCTGCTATCGTCTGATTAGCATTACATTACTAGCTGTTGTTCACATTTTGTCTCAATCAAAATGATATCGTCTTTTAATTTGTACTTTGTATCTTCGCTGCATTGTGCAAATGTAAGAGAAAACATGTTGCTTATGACATCAACATTTAATGTTGATTAAAAGTGCGAGCAATTGCTTTGGCATAATTAACGTTAAAGCGATTAATTTTGAACCTGGGTGACTTTAAAAAATTAATTCTACATTTTTATTCACATCAATTCATTAATACAGAGGCAATGGGAAGGTGTCTTCGTAGCCTGTAGCATTTCTTATATACTCATTGATGACCTTTTCTCTGTAGACAATTGGATCGGTGATGTGATTGAGATTAGGGGAGTTTTTTGGGCTTTCAGTTGTCGCCTGGAGTTTCTCGCCATTCTGGAAGTCATCAAATTGGAGGGATTGTAGATCATTGTCCACTTCATTGCCCCGCAGGGAGTCCACCAGGAGATTCCCAAAGAGATGTTCAGTGATGCGTTTCGTCCCATGATTGCCGAAATACACCCAATCATCGTTGCTGGGATCTTGAGGGAGAGGAGTTGGGAAGTTCATGAGATTATTGAAGTTCCCATCAAGTTTTCCCCATTGATCGAGTTCGTCCTGGAGTGGATTTTTCCGTTTGATTGGTGCCAAATATTCCTCCACGAGGCTTGATTTTAATCCACTGTTCCTCAATATGTCCGTCCACTTGCCCATGGCGAAGGGCGAATTGGAATTTGTACTGACCAGGAACATTCCTCTTGTGGTGTTTTTGCAATTCTCACCGGCTTCGCGGAGAGTCTCTGTCGGTTTGCAGAATCCCAGGAGGTAGTTTATATAGCTGTCGCATTGCCAACCCCAGAATCCACGGAAGCTCCTGATACTCTCCATGTAGTAATCAGGGGCT
The DNA here is from genome assembly GCA_918844115.2 of Phlebotomus perniciosus. Classification (NCBI taxonomy): domain Eukaryota; kingdom Metazoa; phylum Arthropoda; class Insecta; order Diptera; family Psychodidae; genus Phlebotomus; species Phlebotomus perniciosus. The sequence continues at coordinate 9,835 of CAKKOB020002622.1, forward strand.
CTGTGGTGACTGCAGACGATGGGATTCTGGCCATTTGACCAACAACCGGGCTGGAGAATTCCACCGTTGAAGTAGAAATCCGCATGACCGCATCTCTCGATTTTCCCCTGGACCAGAGCGTTTGTGTGCAGGACATCCACAAAGACAGCGTCTGAAGGATCGAGTTTCTCATCATTGCTGACGCCAATGTAGAGCGGTAGAGCGGGATCCAGACCAGTGATTCTGGGTATCCGGAAGGGCTTTGCGTGTTTCGCCACGAAATTAGTCACTTGGCCGCCGAGAGAGAAGCCGATGAGATGAATATCTGTGGTTTCGGTCTCTAGGAGGCGATGAATCAGCTGGGCAATGCATTCCCCAACGTGATCAGCATTGTGAACGGCCATGAGATAGCAAGGACTCTGTCCCAGAAAGCTCCAATCCACGAAGAAGAGGTTGAAGTCGCCCCTTTGGAGATACTCTGCGTAGTTTGGGGGGAAGAAATCCTCATTATCTTGAAAGATTCATATAGATTTTAACTCACCGTCTCGCATTTCGATGAGGCTGTTTAAGTACATGTCCGAGTTGTAGCTAAAGGAGAGAAAACATTATAGTTAAAAGGAAATCTAATATTAAAAAAAGAACTTCTAACCCATGGATGATGATCTTCGTGGGATGGAGAGGATTGAAGTAGGACGTTGAGATGTTGGATTTCTCCCATGTGGAGTCCACGTAGATAAATTGGCGTTCACTGGGATTCCTCGATGTGAACAGGAAGAGTTTAATATCACTGTCTGGACATTTTCTGTCCACCACCCAAATGCAGGGACCCCATCTTAATGTACTTCTCTGCTCCACGGCAATGGGAATGGGCGTGACAATCACAGCTAGAACTGAGAAAAGAGTGTTCAATTTAAGAAAATTAGAAAAAACATGTTTTTATAGGGGAAGGTTAAGTTTAATGGAAGAATAAAGGGTCTCTTGATAATCCCTGAGTCAACTTTAGGGGGGGTCTTCGAAGACCCAAAGTCGCTATCTCCAACCGTTTGGCCTTTAGGAAAATAAGCAGACGTATACACGGAAAGACGGTCGTGCAGCGTAATTCATATTGTCATACGGTATGACTCATACCTTTGCGTCCGACTGTAAAGACTTTCCCACTCAAGGGTCATATCAGGTCATCCAGAAAGAAAACCAGAAGATCTATTCATCAAATTATAATTGAAGAAGCGATAAGAACTCTTGGATAAATTTATGGTCAAGTGATGCTAATCTTAACTATTGGGCAGCATTCTTGATGCAGTTCTCAATATAATCTTTAACTTGTGACTTTCTATCTTCTCATCGAATTATAAGCAATTCTAATCGGCGGAAGCAAAAATCATCAGCATAATTTGCGCATACAAATGATCGGTTTATTTAAATTGTCACATTTTTCGGGTTTTCTTTTTTAGGAGAGAGCCCCGTCCCAAAAAAAGAAATGCTTAGAAATTTAGGGTGAGAACAAGAGACTTACATAAAAATAGGGCAATTTGAATCCACCTTTTGAACACATGCGCCAACATTATCACTTCCGTTCTTGTCATAAACACTGGAACACAACACAGATAGAGCGCTTGCAAAATCCCATTAATAAAAAACTAAAAAAAAACTAATGAAAAGCGGAAGTTCTGGTGTGCAAAAACCTTTCTCTTATCATAACAGATGAGCACACATTTTCACAATATCCACTTCAATGACACTTTTCAACCACGAGAGTGATTCCTCCTGGCGCAGATGTTGACTCTGGGTGATGTGACACTGCGGCAGAAGAGGCCAAAAGAAGGGTCACAAACCTCGTCTCACAGTTGATGAAATTTAATCAGAAAGAACAATACTGGCTCTCTTGTCGGTGTATTTATTCCTCGAGTGCGTAGGTAGTCTGCACAAATAATTTTAGCATTAATTCCTCAGATAACTGGCTAACGTTGGGTTCTTCTCAACTCACATTGGACAGGAGTCCCGGGCAGACTTGTTTCTTCTTGCGTCTTTTAATATTCCACTCGCGCAATTTCAGGCAGAATGAGCTCAAAGCAATACCGTACATTTGACCAAATTTCTGACCAATCTATTTCACGTGTTGCTGGCGCACAATTGGCACAATTACTCGTTGTTCTGTCGCTCGATTTTATTGATTGACTCTCGCCCCGGAGAATTGCTGTTGACGCGAAGGCACTTCCTTGGCGATTGAGCGCGACATAGAGAGAAAGAGACTCTGCTGGCCGTTATCAAACGTTTCTC
>CAKKOB020002623.1:0-12077 GCA_918844115.2 Phlebotomus perniciosus
TTTTTCTAAAAAGCCCCCTATCCCCTATAAAAACATGTATTTTTGGTATATCTCGAAAACGGCTCTAACGATTTTTTTCATTTTCAAATATGTTTTGTAGAATCACTAGACGCACTTTTCGTCCATACATGCCAATGACCTCCATACATTCCGTCTAACTGTTTTTCAAGGTCAAATGTTTGAAATTTTCTTTTCAATGTTTTTACTCACCCCAAACCCATCATGTGGGTACTCATTTGAAAGGTCTTTGAATTTCATATAAACCAGTTTAAACTTAATCCGGGTTTAAACGAGTTTTAATCCGGAATTCGTTTTTGATTCTCAACCCCATCATGTGGGTATTCATGGGAAAGGTCTTTGAATTTCCAACACTTTTAGACCACTTTTAGACCAGTTCTAAAAATGTTTGTATAACACTTTTAGACCAGTTCTAAAAATGTTTGTATAATAGAACACTTTTAGACCACTTTTTTAAGGTCAAAAGTTTCGAACTATCTTTTCACGGGTTTTACTAGCCTCAAACCGATCAAGTGGGTACTCATTACATTTTTTTTATTTCATCAAACCGAGGGAAAGGGTCTTTAATTCCACTTCATCCTCAAATAAAACACCTAATCTACTTCTCTACGATCCGCAGCAACTTTTGGTGAAGGTCCCAGACCTCTATCTTGATCTGGGTGCAAACGGTAGTTCGCTAAAGTCGACTGATATTTCAAGTCAAATATTTCCTTTAAAGTGCAAGGTGTTCAAACTAATGGAGGAAAGGGCGAGTATCAAACCCATTCGACAAGAAAACAACAGACTTTATAATCCCACTGCCTCTTTCCTAAACGCAACGTGTCGGGGCACTCCACCAAGTCTAAACTTGGCATTTTTTATTGTTATGCTGTTTCTCGTTAATTTTCAAAATTTTAAAGGAATATCTGCAGAAATATCTACAGGAATCTGCAGATATTTCTATGACACCTCCGCCACTGGCTTATCTTTTCAATCAAAGAAAATTGACGGAAAATCTACGAAATAAGTAGTTACTTCTTTTGGAAAATTATCAGTTAAAATGTGGCGAAGGTGCTTTGCTGGAGGGACAATTGTTGCTGCAAGCATCACCTTGTGGAAGAGTCATGTGGTATTTGCGGAAACCAGAAGGATGAAGGTGGAAAATATAATATAAAAATATAAATCAACTCCCGGAAAATGTCAATAATGGTTTTTCCGTATTTCAGCAAGAGAATTCTATCAAGTTGACCTCCAGGGAGAGAAGATTCATCAATTTCGCATCAGTTGAGATTGACGGGCAGCTGTACATGACGCCTCAGGACTTCCTGGACTCGGTGATTGAACAGGAGCCTCGGCCAAGGTTGAAGCGGAAGAATCTGGCAATGTCAGAGATTGGATTTGTTAAAGATGTAACACCATCGCTTAACAAGGGCTCCTCACAGCTCTTCAGAAATCTCAGGGACAAAGGTGAGCGCAAACACTAAAGCAGAAGATCCTCTAGCACAGGTGTATCCAATTCCACGGATTTTAGAAGTTTCCTCCCAAGAGTTTTGTCCAGATCCTCAGGATCAATCCCTTTTGGATGACTCACTTTGATAGCCAAGTGTTTCTCAGTCAATATCTCCCCATAATCTGCATTCTTGGCAAATACCAATGATTTACCGAGCTTCTGGTGGCATTCCTGCTCACATTGCAGAAGCCGTCGGCGCTTCTCTCCCGAAAAGGCCTCTTGCAGATCTATTTCCGGAATAATTTGAATTGCTTCCATGGCAGACGTGATCTCATGGGCTTCATAAATTCTCCTTCCGCTTAGAAATCTCTCAAGTCCCCTGATATTCTTGACTAACTCAGCCAATTCTTGAGGCTCCAAGGAGCATTTGTGATCAGATCCCTTGAGATTCTTGTCCAACGTGAAATGTCTCTCGAGGATCTTGGCTCCCATTGAGACAGCAGCCAAGGAGATGTCCTGTCCAACCTCATGGCCAGAGTATCCAATGATTGCTTTTGGGAAAGTCTCCTGAAACACCCGGATGAACTGAAGATTGGCATCCTTAACATCTGTGGGATATGCAGAAACACAGTGGAGCAATCCAAAGGATCTTCCCTCCATCATTGAGTAAACCATCTCAATTGTTTTGTGATTTTGCATTCCAGTTGAGATAATTAATGGTTTACCGGAATTCTTGGCGAGCCTCAGTAAAGGAAGATTATTAGTATCTCCTGATCCAATCTTCAGGAAAGGTACTCCCATTGACAATAGATCGCCAACAGCGACTTCATCCATTGCTGATGCGGTGAAAAGTATCTGATGGTCTTCAGAGAATTTCTGCAACTCCCAGAAATCCTTCATTGAAAACTCGAGGAATCTCTTGTGCTCCCCATAAGTCTCACCGAAGGAGTTATGAGATCTGTAAGGTCTCTCTAAGGCGCTTCTCGTGAATTTTGCATTAAAATTCGATCTTTGAAACTTAACACAATCCACTCCACATTCTTTAGCTCTCAAGATCATCTCTTTTGCCAATTTGATGTCTCCTTGATGATTTTGACCAATCTCCGCAATTATAAAACATGGATTTCCATCACCGAGAATTGTTTTATCAGACAATTTAAGAGACATTTTATTTGTGATACTTTAACACTCATTCACTTGAATTTAAGGCAGGAAATCAGAGTGGAACTGGGGAGAATTGATAGATAAACAGTACATAGTCAAGAATATAGAAGCGCCTAATTTGAATTACCATTTCCAGGCATTGTTTCGTACACGGAATATCTCTTTCTTCTCTCCATTTTAACCAGTAAGTAAAATATTTATGATAATACAAAGTAAAATACTTAAGATGTGGGTCTTGAAAAGGACAATTTCCAAATTGATTGTGTTCTAACTAAATACTTTTACATTTTATTTTTTTTAAGAACCTCACTCTGCATTTCGGATCGCTTTCAATATGTTCGACACGGATGGAAATCAAAGAGTTGATAAACACGAATTTCTCGTGGTAAGATTAAATTTCATAAATAAGAAAAAAATACTATATTTTTTTATATATTTTAACTTCATTTAAGTTGTTATGTTATTTTTTCATTTTGTTTTTAATTATTTGTTCAGATTCGCGAACTCTTTGGTGGTTCTCTGAAAAACAGGGACTTTGATCCAGAAACAAAGAAAACTGTAGGTTTTTTTTCCTGATTAGGTTTCCTCCTCCTTTTTTTCACTGATCTAACATGTTTTTCTATTCCTCTGGATGTATTCTAACGATTTCTGCGATTTTTTTACGGTGCTTTTTAATTTGAACTATATATACAAACCAATATATTTCCTCAATATTACAGATGGAACGGATTTTTAGCTATGCATGGAAAGAGAAAAGGGGTATCGGGAGTGACAAGGAACAAACAACTGTGAGATTTACTGCATAAAATAAACAGAAATTCTCCTAAAGACCTAGAATTGTAAAATATTGACCATACTTTATTTTTTTTTCTATTTAGGACTGCATGATAGACCACGATGAAGGCCTTCAGAGACGCCATAAGGTCGACACAACCCTCCAGGTGCACTTCTTTGGCACGAAGGGTAACAAGGATCTTCACTATGAAGGCTTTTACAAGTTCATGGATGATCTGCAAACTGAAGTGCTTGAGTTGGAGTTCAATGAGTTCTCAAAGGGGAAACCAGCAATATCTGAAATTGATTTCGCAACAATCCTCTTGCGCTACACATACTTGGATGTTGATGATCATGACAAGTACTTGGATCGACTTCTGGATCGGGTGGAAGAGAAGGGAATCACATTTAAGGAGTTTAGGAACTTTTGTCAGTTTCTCAACAATCTGGAGGACTTTAGTATCGCCATGAGAATGTATACACTAGCTGATCGAGCCATCTCCAAGGATGAATTTTCACGAGCTGTAAAAATCTGTACAGGCTTTACCCTCACACCGCACATTATAAAGACAGTATTTGCCATTTTTGATGAGGATGGTGATGGACTGCTGTCCTACAAGGAGTTCATTGCAATCATGAAAGATCGCCTGCATCGGGGATGCAAGGTAAGATTTTCCAATTTTTTTTTCCAGATTCAAAGCTTAAGTGATCGGTTTAAAACAAGAGTGAGTTGACAGAGGAAATTTACGCCAAACTAACTGGCATGCCATCTAGCAGTTACGCCTGGCAACCCCATATCAGTTGCTCGGCCTCTATGACATGGATCGGTCTTATATTTTAGTATGTTGTAGTTCAAGTTGAGACCTTTTTTAAAAAAAAAGGATTCTTAATAGATCCTAGGTGTAGCCGGACCCTAGACATTAGGGTCCAAACTTTGAATTTTAAATCAGTCATATCTTTGGTTTTATGGATCCGATTCTGTATTATGACCACTTTTTGAAACCGTCTCGCAAAATGCTACAACTCTTCTAAACATCTGACAACCGCTAGGGGCGCTAAAGTCGAAAAGAAAGTTTTCGAATTTAGAATCGCGTCGTGAATAAAATTGTTTGATGTGTAATAGATTTTTGTGTAAGACGCGATTCTTCGCCTCCAAAGTCTACAGCTAAAACTGTAGAGACCGTATAGAGACTTATCAACGCGTTTTTCTTATGTCAAATGATTTTTCGTTCTTTCAGACAAACCAACGAATGGAAGGATGGGAAGCCTTTAAATCGTGCTTAAAGAATGAACTGAGACAGAATCGCCTCTAATTTTTCTTCTAATTGCATTTGTTACAACTTCAAAATATATAACCTAATATACCTAGTCTTAATCTTAACTCTCTTTGATCTTCCAAGATTTTATCAAATTTTCATGTTTTGAATTTTATTTATTTGAGAATCTCGTGCAATTATACCTCTTGTTAATACATTTTATCTGTTTAATTCTGTGTGTATGTTATTCGCACAAAATAAATTTATAAACATCACAAACATGCTTTTGTGATAAAGAAGAGAGAGAAAGAAGGGAGAAAAGAAATCACAGAAAGAAAAACCCGAGAAGAAAAGTAAAAGAAAAACTATTTGCGCTTTTTCTTTTCCTGCTTTCGTCTCTGGTGATGTCGCTGTTTCGGATCATTCTGTGGTGTTGAATGCTCCGAGCTCGTGTCGTCACTATCATCGACCTTTTTGCTCTTTGCATCCCATCCATTGAAGCACTTCATGAAGGAAGTGGGCAGGAAGATGAGTGTTGTAAGACAGATTACCTGGAATGTGGCACTTAAGTACAATCCAATGCGGATGACCTTGTTCAGGAAGTCCTCAGATGCCCCAAGGGCCAGGGTCGCGTCCACAGTTGACATTCCCACTGACTGCAAAAGAGAAAAGCAAATTATATTTCGAAAAACAAAAATGATTCTTCATTTTCTTGATAAAGTTCTTTTTTTTGTCATTTTAATAATTGCGACCTCTTGAATTTTATATCTTTCTAAAATGCTCTTCTAAAGTCACAACATTGAGGGTCACATTGACTGTATGACGAGAGTTAGATAGTAGTCTGATAATGATTATCATTCTCATTATGAGCAGTTGGAAAAATTTGGCGAAGCTCTAATCCGCGCCATCAAAGCGCGTCCAATTCAGTGAGTACCTGCTGTTGGGCACAAATACACCCACGTATGCACTTAACTGCCCGCTGCGAGGCAGAGTGAGCAAAAACAGATAGTTGTCAGAAGAGGAAGACGCACAATATGGAGATTTCGTTGAAGAATAAGATCATCCTGGTAACGGGAGCTGGGCAAGGTGAGTCAATCCTATCAGTTTAATCCTCGCCCCAGAAACTAAATGCTCTCTCGCATGTCTTCTGCATTGGATTGGATTGGAAGGGATTGGAAATGAGTTGTGCAGGCGTTTATCTGCTGCCGGATGTCATGTAATTGGTGTCTCTCGATCTGTTGCCCCACTGCAACAGCTGAAACACGACTGTCCGGACATTGAGACAATCTCTGTGGATCTGAGCGACTGGAAGGCCACTCGCCAGTGCTTGGATCACATTAAGAAGGTCGACGGAGTGGTTAATAATGCCGGAATAGCCATCATAAAGCCATTTGATGAATTCACAGAGGAGGATTTCGATCGAACTTTCTCCGTGAACTCCAAGGCATTGTTCAATGTGTCGCAGATGATGGCTCCCCGGATGCCCAGCATCGGTGGAAGTATAGTAAATATTTCATCGATTGCCTCTATGCGTTCATTTCAAGGACACACCCTCTATTCAGCGAGTAAGGCCGCCGTGGACTCCATGACACGGAGTCTGGCCCTGGAACTGGGTCCACGGAATATCCGTGTGAACAGCATCAATCCGACAGTTATCCTGACCCGAATGGGGCGAGAAAACTGGAGTGATCCCAGCAAGGCGAAGCCTCTGCTGGAGAAAATCCCTCTACACAGATTTGGGGAGATTGCAGAGGTGGTGGACGCTATATTTTACCTCCTGAGTGACAAGTCTTCATTCATGACGGGACATAGCCTCCCCCTCGAAGGAGGCCTCAGTGTCTGAAGCCCTACCTACACTTTTTTTACCTATTAGATATAGGACGCTCTCAATTTTGCAAAAATTCACCCACAATTTGATAGTTTTTTGGAGCAGTGTACAACTAGGGCAAGAAATATGAGAATCAAAGAGGAAAAAAACTTATAATAACCTGGGTTTTATTGGATATTTCCTAGATTTTCACCTCTTTCCACCTGCTACACTGTTTTTGTTTATATCCCACTTGTCAAACTGAAATCAATTGCTAGGTTTCTCGCAGGACTGGCGTGCGAGACATCTAGCGGTGCTTAGAACATTACCCCTTGTTAGGGGAATGGGACTGTGGGAAGAGGTCTGAATTCCCTGGGATTATTCTAAGGAGAATTCGGAAAATTCTGAGGTAAATTTCACGGAAAAATCATGTAAACACAAATGCAGCGGCTGCGGCGAATAAAATGAGTAAAGTTGGGTCTTCTGTCTACCAGATGGCTCTACTGGTTCCTTCAATTCGAAATGTATCAACCATCTTCCCGCCTCGATATTTGGAGGGAATTTTCGCAGCAAGAATTTCTTGCGGAACACAGAGTCAGATTTTCATGTGACAGGTCTTAGGATAATCTTAAGACATACACAGCTGATTGCCATATGACTGCAATTTGTTTTAACCCATTCAACTATTATAATTATATAATTGCGGAGCAAAACCTTTCGCTCTTTTTCTGTATAGAGAGGAATTACGAATATTAAGAAAAATGAATTGGACATTGCATTGGGAAAAAAAAATATTGCAAAAGGTAATTTTTAAGATTCACCTGGTTTACCTAAATTATAAAATCCCAAAGGAAATTAACCGATAAATGAAAATTGGCAAATTTTCAATAGGAAGTTCCCACATTAAATGTGAGTTCAATGAATCCTTCAAGGATTTTCATACATCCCCAACCTCTTACTAAATTATGCATGAATGGCAAAAATCGATATTCCCTAATTTAACGACCATGCTGCGAAATTCATCTCAGCTTCAAGGTTCCCATGAAGGAGATTCTGGAGCATTTCAGGACACAAGCACGCGCTCTAGGGATTTTACAGCGACCGTTCGGAGAATGAGGAGCGATCAATAGCAAAAAAAATCATATAAAATTATAAGATATTTATAGCTAATCTCACAAAGAGACAACACTGAGGCCAATTAACAATTATCGGGTTTAGTGCAGTCTTTTTATTAAGGTGTGATGGGATTACTCTTGTCTCGTCGTGAAAATCCAATGGATTTCATCGCGAAAACGATTGGGAGTCGCAGCTGGTGATTCACCCATGATCCCGGATTGCCAAAAAAACAAACTGCTCTCTCTCTATCTCAAGAAGTCCACCCGCTATCGACTCTCTCGCGACATGGCACGTATGCAAATAATTCCTTCGTGAGCGCGAGTGATTATCGGGGCAGATAGTGTAGGTGAGGTGGGTTTGGGTAAAAGAAATTCCCTGAAAAACTGCTGTCGGTATTAAGTGAAAAGGCAGTCGTGCTCTGAACATCACAGTGAAAACATCTTGGCTATTTTCCCGCGCTTTTGCATCAAAGCAATTTCACTCTCGTGCTCTCCCTCCCCAATCAGAAAGAAAATTATTCCAATCACTGATTCAACTAACAAGGGGCTATTTCGATTGCGGTGGTTGATTGGGAGTGAAAGTGATAATGTTCTTGCAGAGAGGATTTTCCCGAGGATTTTCCAGTGAAAGAAAATAAATCATCCGCGAGCCAAGAAGAGCTTTTCCGTCCGAATAGGAAAGACTTTAATACTGCAGGGATTTTCTTCCAACAGTGCAATTTTTTTTTACTGATAGACTGTGATAAGAGAGTCTTTTTTGCGGGAGGAAATCAATAAAACTAAATTTCAGCGCACATGACCTTTGAGTGATTTCACGGCCCAACACTTCCAAATAAATCCACTGACTTGCACTTCGATAGTCTGAAATCACAATCAGACACTGAGAGAGAAAAAAAATGATAGACACAAGGAATGAGATTTACCAACAGAAATCAACGGACATTGGAGTGTCCATCATAGGGGACAATCATAACTTCCAGAGTCAACCTTCCCAGGTCTCCTCAAATGCTGATCTCCTTGATGCCTATCAAGGTCAGCAGGAAACGAAGATCCTCGGTAAGTCGGACACCTCTATGAATAAACATATTTATACATTATCTCATGCCAAGACGAAAATAATTAATTGCGCTGCAGCCAGAAGAATTACGATTGAGCGAAATGCTCAGAGAGAGATATTGAATTTACAAATGGATAAATCTATTACAAAAGCTTTTTACCAAACATTCTTGCGGTCAGAAAAAAACAAAAAATATCTCGGAAAAACCAGAGTAAAAGAAATTAAATAGACAAAGTATACAAAAGATTAAACGAAAAAATTTTTTTTTAAATAAATAAAGTTTATTTCATCGATCACTTCAAGCAGGGATGAGCAGAAATCAATTGTTCCATTCAAAAATTTGCCGACATGTTAGTCTCTGGATGGCTTGTCAGTGAATTTTCGCCATTTTGGCAAAGCTAAAATAACATCGAGAATATTATTTGAAAATAACATAAGTTTTAATAAATTTCTATTAGATTTAGTGTATAAATTGTTGGAAATTTGCAATAAGAAAAAATGGGGTTGCCAGGTGAAACTACCAGTTGCCATGCCAGTTAGTTTGATGTAAAATTCCTCTGTCAGATCACCCTTAATTTAATTTAAGGCATTACCAAGTATTCTTGTGAACAGGAAAAACAAACAAAAAATCTCGGAAAAACCTGAATAAAAGAAATTAATAGACAAAGTAATCAAGATTGTTGGGATACAAAATAAATCATTAATTTAATGATAATTTAGTGGAATTACATTTTTTTATTGTGAACTTTTATTCCCTTAATAGCTTTAGAAAAAAATATAGCTTGTCGTTATTTACGCAAAAATTTAATTGATAATGCGTTGAAATTAACACTTGATTAAAACGAATAAAAACAATTATTTTTTTTAATTAGGAGCAGCGGGACAGTTTAGGGGGCAACTCTATGTTATCCTCTATAGCCTACAGGCTATCATTGGAAATAGGCTTATAGGAAAAATGTTTGACTCATGCACTGAGAAGCCATATTTTTCCTAGCAAATAAAATTTTCTTTGTCTGAAAGTGCCCCACCTCGGGACAGTTTTAATCTGGGATATATGAGTTTTTCACCATAATTATTAGGCGAATTTCACTTAGGAATTAGATTTAGAAACAAATTATTTTTATTTGTGCAGGAATTTCCGAGGCGACATTCGATAACATCACAAGGTTCGCAGCAGAAGTAGCTGGAACGGCTATTCTTTTATTCGTGGGCTGCGGAGGCTGTATCAGTGGCTTAGATCAAGAGCCTACAACCATGGTCACTACATTATCCTTTGGCTTAGCCGTCACAGGCATCATAACTATATTTGGTCACATTTCTGGGGCTCATTTGAATCCTTCGGTCACCATACTGGCTCTTGTCTTCCGCTCCATCAGTCCAGTGGTAAGTTGGGCAGAAAAATATATATATTTTTTTTTTGAAAAGAAGACTTTTAGAAACAAAGTTTCTGCTACAGATGGCGTTCTTCTACATATTAGCGCAAGTGATTGGTGCAATTGTGGGCTATGGCTTTCTGGTGGCGGTAACACCAGCAAAGGTCTTTGCTGCAGAAGATGGCCTCTGTACTACCACCATCCATGAAAAATTGTCCATTGGGGAGGCATTTCTCCTGGAATTCCTCATTACAGCCATCCTAATTCTCACAGTGTGTGGTGTTTGGGATCCTCGAACGGCCAAACTGCAGGACTCCTCATCAATTCGTGTTGGTTTCGTGGTGACCGTTCTGTCGATGGTTGGTGGTCCATTCACGGGAGCTAGCATGAATCCCGCCAGAAGTATCGCTCCCGCAATCTATACGGGCATCTTCGATGATCAATGGCTGTACTGGGTTGCCCCACCATTGTCCGCCGTCTTCACATCCTATCTATACAAATTTGTATTCTGGCGTGAGGATGTCGAGAGGAAAAATGTCTGACAGCGGGCAAATGGAGTCTTCATCCCATATGATACTCCACAAATTCTGCGATCTTGTATTAAGAAATTGTGTAAAGATTTAAGCAAATAATAAATAAAATTTTGACACTGAATATTTGAGGATTGGTATGATCGGTATAGGATCATAGTCCTAGGAATTTTTTCTTTATGCTTTCTGGAACGTGTTAGGGATACACTCGGTAGACTTCATACTTCGAGGAGACCTTATACTTCTAGTGAGACGAAGTATAGCGCCTGTTAAGTAAGTATAATTACTAAACTCTGACATTAATGCACAATATTATTGCGTCAATCATATGGGATTAATTTCGATGCAGCGCGAGGAAATTTGCAGGTAAATTGTCTCTGAGGCGTCACAAAATTTATCACAGATGAGAAGATCTCCAAATAAGCTCATCACAAACTTTATAGCCATTCTCTCTATTTGTTACTCAAGCCAAGTTCACGTGACTGCGGTGGTTACATCTTCGCGATCGTGCCATCACTCGGTCGCGATCAAATAGTTATATTTCAAAGAAGCAAAAAAAACACACTCACTTCTGCAAGTGGCGCAAATTTGAACAATCGTCTGGGCATGACAGAAAAAGGTGTTTTATTTTCATCTATTCCCTCTGTATTCAGCACGTTTCGCACATGAACATAAGCAATTTCACCGTAAACTCGCAGAAAAAACGTTGTTGTTTTTCCTCTTGGGTGCAATTTGCACGCCGCGAAATCTTATCAAATAAGCAAATGGAAAATCCTAGGAGGAATTTTCAAACAGATCCCAGGGCTCAAATCTCAGATGATTATGATTAATTTCTCTCTCTCGATCAGCATTTTCAATGAAATGATATATAGCTTGATTACCTTCGTCGCACTCTTGACACTCTCTGATCACTTGTTTGGCCATAGACCTCTCTGTCGCTTCAAACATATAGATTTATATTTAAAGTTTAAGACGATCACAAATAGGTTTGTATATTCAAATCGACTTACAGGGCTGTACAAAACATTCTCAACCTCTGAAGAGTTGCTTCTTAAGGTTATTCCGCGCTATTTTATCTATATATATATAAGTTTTGAACAATAAAATTCACTTGACTAGAAGAAGAAAACCTTCGATTAGCACCTTTGAACTCTGAACATTTTGAGAGTAAAATACTGATAAAAAGATCTTATCTTAATTCTTATCTTCCGGAAGCCTTTTATTGAGGAAAAAAGCTCTTTTCATCTTCAACGTATTAATGCAAAAAATGCACAAACTGGGTAGATATATTATGTATACATATATATTTAAGGGGTTGGGTTATGCGGGTTTCGCATGGGGAAAAAATAATGATTTTGTTCATTTTTTCTTTTGGAACTATGAAATGTAATTATTTCAGGTATTAGTACATCTAATAGAGTAGGTCTTGGCAGATTTTTTCATAAAAAATTTTTGGAAAATTTTCAAAATTCAGCCGTTGAGAGATGGAATGGTAACACCTTCATTTTTTACGGTTGTCACGATTATTTGTTGTTGTTTTATCCGAAATCAATC
>CAKKOB020002624.1:0-12075 GCA_918844115.2 Phlebotomus perniciosus
CACCAATTAACACTTCAATGATCACATGGTGATTTTGGAGAATCAAATACGACGAGTTTCAGTTTCATTTTGTTTTATCGATTATCAAGAATGACAATCGATGAAAAAATAGAAAATAATTTGGAAATAATATAGAGAAATCAATTTTGGGGATTCTGAGCCAAAATGTTTTACTTTTTCTATATTTTTGGGTCCAAAACCAGCCGAAAATTTTCCAGAAAACCTTTGTCCTTGACAGCAAGAGCTAATATCGAATTTTACCGAAAATTCATCGAAATTTTGACATTTTCTTATTTACACGAAACAGTAAACGGGCTTTCTTGTTTATATAATGTTTTAAAAACTAAATTTTGTAAAACCTTCGATGACTGAAATACCGACAACCCACAAAACTGTCAAACGCCGACTGACAGTTTGTTGACAGACTGTAAGTTTTTAAACAGTTCAAAGGGCTTTCAACCCCCAAAAAACTTTTCTAAGACTCAAAAACGCATTCTGGGAACGTTTTTAACACTTAAACTCTCACATCTGTCAAATTCCTGTCAAAGAACGAGAGAGAAGATATTGACAACAATACGAGTGAGTGAGAGATCCGAGACATTGACAGTCCAAAATCGCCGTGGGACAGTTCAAGAGTTAACTATCTCGTATGAGTTAGCAAAAAAGCGTTAGGCCAAAAACTTTGTCAATCAACTAAAAACAAACTCTCTTGACGTTTTTTAAAGTTCAAATCGCTTTTTAACTGTCAGAAAAATTTTCAGGGAACGTTTTTGACAGTTCCATAATCAAAAAAGTCAATTTAATTAGCTGGACATGCAAGTATTGATTTCTCTCTTAATATTTTAATTTATTCATCGATTGTCAAAATTTGACAGGAGCTGTCAAATAGAACGCAACAGAAACTCATCGTATTGGCGATCAAAAATCGCTGTGTGATCATTCAAGTGTTAACAAAATCATGATTTAGAACATGATAAACTGGAGTTCAAGATTTTCCCACAAATAATCCCAATCACCATAAACTCAACATTACCATTGGCTTATCTCATCTTTTTGTCACTTGAGAGAATTATCTCTCCTTTTACTGCCTGTTTATTCGTTCTAAATTGCTTCATTAATTTTCATCTAATTAATCAACAATCCCGGGTGATTCTCTGCCGGCATAGAGAAGGATTCCCGTTTCTCTCCCGATCTTTCTCTTGTTCACCAAAGAGAAAAAATACCTTGAGTGGGGCTGATCAATTGCGGCTGTAAAACGGTAACTGAAGCACAATACCCACCTTCCCGTTCTGCCCTGCAAGCTCGCTTTCATCCAGTTGAGCCACCAAATTTCCCGAATAGCCTCTATTTTATCTAAATGGCCAATTTAACTTGGTTTATGTGCATATTTTATGGCTCTAGTCACAGTCAATACATAATTTTTTATGTGTTATTTTTTAGCATCTGAGATTCGGAAGATTTATTTTTTGCGAAAAAAAAACCACCGAAATTCAGCAAACTCTTATTAATTATTCATGACAAAGTGAATGGATTGGGAAGAGAGATCATTTCTCAATAAATGCTTCTCCAGAGATTTATTTCTATTCAACACAATACAGGTTGAGAATCATTTTACACTCAATTTTCACCTAACTTGGAGGATTTTACAGAATATCTTTATAATATTTTTTCGAGTACATGAAATTTGCGGGCGAATAAGTTTGGCGAGTTGCGTGATGAACAGAAAAAAAACACACAAACACCAAGAAAGTGGCGCGGAATTCTTATCAGGGGAAGCGTGAAGAAGAGTTAAAGTATATTTTGTCGGTATATTGGAATTTCAATGTCTTCACACAAAAAAATGCTCTTTGACTTTGCGCGAAAGAGTCTTGCGGATTATCTGTTAGACTTAGAGAGTTAATAAAATGGCAATTGTTTCCATAATGAGTGAGTCTCATTATATTTTTTGTCGAAAAAAAAAAAGCATGAAGGAAGTTTATTATCAGTTTTAGAATTTTTCTTATTCAATTTGGGGTTTTCAAAAGCAAAAAAAATAACTGAATTTTAGATTACAATTACCTTTTTTTATTCAAGACACTTGCATTTTGAAATTTGATTATAAAATTATGAAGAAGGCCAATAAGTTTGAAAACATGCAACATGCTCGCTGGTAAATTTCAAGTAAATGCGATAAATTTAAGATATTTGAGATTTAGCTAAGACACCACAACTTCAAATTAAGCCGAAATTTCATAATTTTGCTCCGATAAAACCCTTTTCTTGTTGGAAAATCCAAAATTTTAGAAGATGAAAACTATTTTAAAGTTTTTTTACTCCACGATTCGGAGATTTCAAAAGGAAAAATAGCTAAATTTTAGTTTAGCCGAGACAAACACCTATTTATTCAAGACATTCGCAATTAGAAATGTGCTTTTATGACTTAAAACATCCAAATAAGGCACGAACATGCACTGAAGGTGAATTTTTTGGTTGTTTTACTAAAATTTCTGATAAATATAATAAAATTAAAGTCTCTCAAAATTAGCCAAGACACAAATATATCAAATTTAACCAAGATTCCATAAATGTTTTGAAAGGAAATCTTTCTCCTTCAGTGAAATCCCAAATGATTGGGCAATGTAAGTATTTTCAAAGTGAATTTTACTAATCAGAGATTTCAAAGGGAATCAAAAATAACAGAATTTCAGTTTACCCGAGACAAGTACCCATTCATTAAATATATTCCGAAGTTAGAAATGTGATTTATAGGATATGAAAGATGTAAATAAGCCCCGAACAAGACTTGGAAGTGATTTTTCAATGACTTACCGTTACAGCGATAAATAGAGACTCCCTTATAGCCAAGACACAAAATTTAGCCAAGATTCCAAACATTTTTGTTTTGAAAACTTCTCCCTTTAATATTTCTCTTCCTTGTTTTACAATTTCTCGCGTTAGGTGACCAAGAAAAATGCCCTGGATGTGGCTCCAGCGGCAGGACGTGAGCAATTCTCATCATCCAGACATCTGGAAACGGTGAAAGAGGAGTCGGATGGATTGAATCTTATACCTTTGGAGGAGATCAGTTCGCACAGTATCAAAGAGTATTTCCATGAAATGAGAAGTCTGACTGAAGAGACTTCAGGCACTTCCAAATCCCATAGAAGCGCCTCAAATCTGTCTAATATCTTCCAACATAGGAATTCACTTGAACTGGTTCGTCGACCGGAGGCGGTGGATGAGTCTCATGACGAGTTAATGGATATTAGTCTGACGCCTAAGCAATTCACTGACACAGTGGCGAAGTCTAGTGTTAAGGGAGTGAAGAGATCAGCAGATTATGATTACTCCCCGTCAGTTCTGCAAACACCGAAGAAGGTCAGACGAAGCACGAGTTTTCAGTATTCATCGGATGAGGAGAAACATAGGATTCTCTATCCAAACTTACCGTGTACGCCGCCTAAGAAGCGCGCCAAGAAGTCTCTGGACTACAGTATCAAGTCACCGGCTAAGAGAACTCTCGACTACCGTGGATCGGTGGGTGGGGGAACAGCGACTCCGAGGCGTTGTCGTCCGCCCAAGAGGAATTCCTACGAGGGAGCGACGACATTGAATATACTGAGTCGCTTGGCATTCACAGTTCCTGCCTTGGATCGGATTTTCTATCATCTTCGTGATGAGGATTTGTATTCGGTGTATAATGTTTGTCGGGATTGGCGGATCATCATTGAAGGGCATTGTCAGGCGAAGAAGCGCTTGAGTGTTTATCAGCTGGAACAGATACCCATCAAGGAGAACTCATTTGTGGTGAAGAAGATTCCAGGGAGGAAGGAGTCGTGTGAGAGGATTCATCTGCGTGAGAGAAACTCAATTGATGAGGGTCAAATGAGGCAACAGAGTATTGCACGGTCACCACCCACGAGTCCGTCAACGCGGAAATATCGTGAACATCAGAAGGTAAGAGGACTTTTAATCTGTTTATAAGTTTTTAATCTATTAGCCCAAATTCTTTGAGAAAAATGCAATTACATGATTAGTTATAATATTTTGCGATTATTAACACTTCCTTGGTAAAACGAAAGAGAGATGGCGGATTCTAACGTTTCAAATTCTAACTTTGTTAAATTTTCGACGATATTTCAGTCAAAATTCTCTGAAACATAGTAACATAGGTAGAATGCTAAATTATTGCATTAAAAATAAGTCAATTCGATAAGAATTTTTAAATTTGAAGAAAATGGTCCAGCGCTTAAGTTTCTGGAGTTGCGGAAGCGTAAAAATGCATTGATTTAGGAATCGCCTAAAAGAATAGAATTTAAAATGAAACAGGTCGAGGAAATGCTCAGAAACCACTCATAGATGCCTTCTGAATATTTTAGTCAGTTTCTTGTAAAGAAATCTTCCCTTTTGACAGAAAATTTATCTCAAGAACAAGAAGTCTATATAATGAAACTGAGAAGGTTGCTAATTTAACATTCCCCTGGGGATATTTTGGATGGGTGTTAGGATGATCTCTGATGATTTCCGCAAATTTGGTACTTCCGGAGGCTTTAGAGTAAGGGTGAGCAGAAGTTGAGTTCATTCGAAAACTTGCATTTGACGCCATGCCAGTTCCTGGCAGTCTTACCAGTGAATTTCCGCCATTTTTGACAAGAATAAAATAACCTCAATCGTATTTGAAAGAATTTTTCCTCATTTTCACATGAAATCCAATAGAAATTCCATTATAACGATGAATGGGGGCCTAAAAAGCTCCAATAAACTGTTTCAGGGCAATCAAGTAATGAAAATATCGGCTTTTTGCGGAAATATCGCGCCATTCTGAAGACGTTATCAAGCAATTTACACGAAAATCACGTCATTAGACACTTTTTTGCATTTTACAATCTCTACAGGCTTGAGAAAATTCATTTTCCGCGAAAAATTGGGTAAAAACTGTTTTCCGCGCGTAGCTGTCAAGTGTCAAACAGGAACAGTGAGCCGAATTGAAAGTGAAAAAATATAGAAAATTGAGAAATTTAAGGCTTTTCGGGTCTCATTCCTCGTTAGACTGCATTTCTGATGGATTTGAAGTGAAAATTGGAAAAAAATTGGTGAAAATTCGCTCCAAAATGATTAGGTTATTTGAAAATGAAAATGGCGTTGCCAACTGTCAGTTGGCTTACCATTTGACGTAAATTTTCTATGTCAGTTCCGATTCCGAGATTTTTTGGCTGCTTTAGAGATTATTCATCTTAAATTTACCATTTTTTATGCCAATTAAACTTTTTTAGAAAGTAAGTATGACAGCCAAAAGTTCTATATAGAAACAAAGATCTCTAGCTATTCAAAATGGCAGACGTTGAAGCTTCAAAATTATGAAATTGCTTATGTTTTATTTTGCTTACAAAGACATTTCATTCATTTTAGAGTGAAGCTATTTAACAAACTTGTACAAATTTTCAAACTGTCGATAATTTTTCTTCCATTTTACGAACCTTGTAAATCAAAATGGTTGACTTTAGTAAATCCGCCATTAGAAAATGCCATCCGAATTCTAAAAATGTTTGATATTGTAACATTTCCTCCCAATTTCTGCAGGTTCTTGAGCGTCTCGATGCCCAAGCGAAGGTGATCTATTGCCCAAAGTGCACCAAATTGAGTCTCATCATGAGTCCGCGGCGTCAGAAGCGTTGCGCCATGGCGAGCGCTCGTGCCAGTCCGTTGAAGCGATCACCGGCCAAGCGGGTGTTGTTCAGACCGAATAGCACAATTTCGAGCTTTCCGGTGCGTCGGGAGGACAAGATGTTGGCCAAAGTGGGCAAATCTCTGTCTCTGCCGGATGATCTTAGCACCTTTGAGCGTGAGCTGTGCACGAAAAATCGAAGCCTACTGGGTGATGGCGTCAAGTATGAGACTTATGCGATCTGTTCGCGTGAATCGTGTCGCTTCACCTTCTGCACAACCTGTTTCCGGGAGCGTCATGAGGTGGGCAAGTGCGTTGAGCTGGAGCCACGATCACCGGTGAGGCTGGAGGAGGAGTGGCGACGACGTATTGTGCCGGGCTCCAAGAGGAGCAAGAGGAATCTCAAGAGACTCTAAGATGAAAAGAAGAAGAAAAATACTCGCTGCTTCAGCCCTTTTTTTTTCTCGAAAAAACACTTAATATTGAATTATGTTAGTACAACGTCATTTATTGCCCTCTTTTTGTAGTTTAGTTAGTTTTAGTTTTTTTTAAGATTTTCTTTTTTGTCAATTCTTTTTATAAATGTTTAAGATGAGGAGACAAAAACGCACTCCAAATTGGTAAATTCACACGCGGAGGTAAAAAAAAAACGATGAGGTGATAAGAATTCAGGAATTTTATGTTTTAGCTTTTTTTTAGGACGTATTTTGTATGTTTTATTTTTATTTCACTGTCTCTTTTTTTCACTTTAATGAAATTATTGCGATTAAAAAATCACAAGAGTGCCTTCATAGGGTGTGGCGCTTCAAATGACTTATTTCCGCTTTAGAGGTAAATTTTC
The DNA here is from genome assembly GCA_918844115.2 of Phlebotomus perniciosus. NCBI lineage: Eukaryota > Metazoa > Arthropoda > Insecta > Diptera > Psychodidae > Phlebotomus > Phlebotomus perniciosus. Next base: position 6,486 of record CAKKOB020002624.1, read on the forward strand.
ATGAGAGGGAGAAAAAATCTTGCTTTTCACAGTATTAGGTTGAGTGAGATAGATTTTAAGAGATATTATCGACAAAATTGCACGGTGATTATCAATCTCAAGGATTTAATTTTTAGAGTATTTCTTTCTGCTTAAGTATCATCACACGAGTGTATCAGGTTTTTTTTATAGAATAAAACACAATTTTTCTTAATATTTTGTGTATTTTCTAAATTTTGTTTCAGAAATGATAAAAAAAAATCACTTAATTCTGAATCCAGCCGAAATTTTAGCTTTTCGACGACGATTTTTGTGTTCTGCTCGCATGCAGTTTCAAATAGTTCGTCTCAATTTTCAGAAAGATATTCACGTCCGGCCAAGAATTCTAAAAAGAAGAAGAAGAAGAAAGATATTCTTTTCAGCTTCCACAAAGAAATTTTTACCCGTAAAGAACATCCAGTTCCATAAAAGATTTCCTTCCAATTTCCATAAAGCAATTCCAAATTTTTAAAGATAACAGATCAAGCTTGCCCAAAGAAATTTCATGAATTTCATCCAGTTTCCATATAACATCATTGCAACATCCATAAATTCATCCAGTTTCCATAAAGGGAAAATCTCTTTCGATTACCATTAAGAAATTTCTTCCAGCTCCATGATTTCATCCAGTTTCCTCATCAAAAAGATCTCATTCTAGCATTCATTTTCATCCAGTTTCCATAAAGGGGAAATTTCAGTTTCAAGAAATTCATTCCAGTTTCCAAAAAAATCTTTCCAGCTTCCACAAATAACTTTTTCAATTTCTATAATTCCTTCCAACTCCCAGTAGGTCAGTTTTCATGAAAATTTTTGCAGGTCTAACCGTTACTTTTCAAACAGGTCAAAAACATCGCCGCGCGATCAAAATATAAACTCACCACTGCTGAACTTATAGTGGTGAGTTACCAGGTGTCAGCACTGGTCAGTGTTATCGTGCGAAGGTGCAACAGGTGTGTCGAAGGTGGGAGAAAGACACTTTTAATGGGATTTTGGAGCTAAAGCCCGAGGTGGAAGTCACAAAAGACACTCACCAGTGCCCCTCAGTGCAATTGTGTGCAATACAAGTGGTGGAAAAATGTCCCATTTGCGGGCCATTTGACTTTTTCTGCAGTGGTGATTAGTTTTACCTATTTACCTGTGGGTTTTGTGCTAATTGCGCAAATGGCGACTTATTTGAATTCCTGCTAAAGAGCCCAGAGAGACAAACTTGTGTGTGCCCAGAGAGAAGATTGTGTGAGGTGGCTGGAGAAGTGAAAAAAAAAACAAGGTAACAGTTAGGATGGGAAAAAATGAAATTGTTTCAATTCATTTACAAATTCCCCGGGAAGGTTTTTCATGTGAAGAAAATCTCTCTCTCCGGACTCTCTGGAGCTTAACTTACCTGCCTGCGTCACTAATCTCACCGACTGTCCGTCCCCGCCATCACCCACGAATCTCTCTGCCGTGTCACCCAAAAATGTGCCTTATCGCACGGTCAGGCGAGGCTTTTTTATGCTCTTCGGAGGCATTTTCAGTGGCACGGCCTACTTTAATCACAGCCGGCCGTTCAGCCGGGTGTCCGTCGTGTGAATAGTAAAATAATAATAATACCAGGAATCTCATGGATAAAGAGAGAAAGATTATTGAAATTAAGCGAAGAGGGCAAAAAGACTTGGTGGATTGCTCTCTAAGATTTAACACTTCGTGGCTAACAGGTCAAATATAGAGCGAGATAAAAGATATTGACAGCAATACGAGTGAGAGAGAGATCCGATAGTTTGACAGCCCAAAATCGCCGTGTGAGAGTCGAAGAGTTAAAGTTGAAGAATACGTGAGGGCAGAAAGTTTGCCCCTGAATTTTACCATTTTACCGTTTATTACCAAAAAAAGGAAAGATTGAAAAAATATTGAACGGTGAAAACCTTTATTTTTAACACTTCATTGATCACACGAAACAAATATCGCGGTTTCTAATGTTTCAAATCTTAATTTTGCGAAACATTTCATATGTTTTTTCTTTTACAAATTTTTGTGGAACAATGGTTTTACATTAATTTATTTTTCAAATTTTGAGTGTTTCTTTTTATATTTCTAAATTGAGAAACAGGAGAACTTTGTCAGTTATTTATAAGTTTAATTTTCATGAAGATTATATTAACGTTTTTTAGGCAAATTTTCGAAAAAAAATAGAAAAAACAAATAAGTTACAGAGAAATATAGGTTAGAAAACGTTTTCAGATCGGTTTTTTAACACTTCGTTGATTAAAATGTTAAATAGAGCGAGAGGAATATATTGACAACGATTGATACGAGTGAGTGAGAGATTCGATCGTTTGACAATCGAAAAATGCAGTATTGTCTTAACGTTATTTTCTCTAAAAATTGCTAAAAACTTGAAAAATTTATATTTTTTCCAAGATTTATTTATTTCAATAATAATTTATTAATTGTTGAACCGCTAAAATGGCTATAAACGTATTTTCCCTTATAAGAAATGAAAGAGAAAATTATTTTCTTGGGATTTTTGAATAATTTCATAATAAAATTTTATTAACTTTTAATCCTTTCTTATCCGCCATTTTGAAGATTCTTCTTCTCCAATTTTTCATATATTTTTACTTTATAAATATGATAATTTCATAAAAATTGAATCGATAGAAAAGCCCACCTGAGAGTATACTTTTCACGCGATTGAGGTGGTAAAGTTAATGGCCATAAAATGATTAATTGGCGCTGAGAATTGACACAAATTCAATTGAGTTGGCATTTCGAGCAGTTTCGTTGAAAAATTCAACCACGCAAAAATAGCGAAAAAAGCGAGGGATTCTCACTTGAGACTTTTCAATATGCCTCCACTCTTTTTATCATGCGTGCCACAGAGAATTTATCAGAATCTTGTGATTAATCCGAGTATGAAGTTTATTTTTCGACGAACATGATTCATGGGAAGAAAGTCACGATTTTTCCGGAAGATGAAAATCACTGAAGCTGCAATAATCGGTGGTTATTACATGATTTTTGCATCTGATCTGCTCCTCAATGCGTGGATCAATCAAAATCTCACTTTTATGCATGTTTTTTGCTGAAAAAAAACTTGAGTGCGAGAAAAAATTCAGTCTGACAAGGTTTGAAAATTCACGCAACAAACAGTCCATTGAATTTCTGAGAGATTTTAGCACCTGATTAGATAAGAAAGAAAAAAAACTTGAAATTTGACCACATATTTAGGAGATTTTTAGGGTAAGATGAGGAAATTTTGGACGGTAATCTCATTATTTAGTATTATTTTGTGGAAGAAAAACTCAAAATCCAAAAAATATCTTTAAATCTCTTTAAACTAAAACATTTCAAAACGTGCGATAAAATTGATAATGCAAAAATCGTCCCAAAATACCTCAACGACCTCAACTTACCCTAAATCATTGAAAAACATGGAAAAACAATCTCTGTTTGTCTTTGCTCGAAAGGAAATCTCTTTTAACAAGAAGATTAAATATTTGCCCAAAAGCAAAATAACAGAGAAATCTCTGATTTCTGTTTTCTCTGTTGATGAATATTGGCTGATCTACAAGGAAGATCTTAATGACAAGCTACAAGCAATGTCTTCTTTTTTGCTTCCATTTTATACAGATTTTATATGTCTTGAAAAATCGAGGTGTTCAAATCGTTTGAATTCCTAACAATGTGAAAGAAAGAATGTCGTGGCGGAAAGTCCGATGAAAGTCGCTCTTTCATCTTCTATGACACGTGACGGTTGGATTTTTAGCAATTTGATTCTAATTTCCAGATTAGCGACTTTATTGAGGGATTTGGGGGTCAAAAATAAAGTTTTTTTTTCGGGGAAGGTGTGAAAGTGTTCAATTTATGTCCCTGCTAGACTGTTTATACTGGCTGCTGTTCCGCAATGTGGAATACCTGAGAGTCAGTGTGACGGGGGAAAAATGAGCACGATATTGATAATAAATAGAAAAATACACATACGCAGTGGCGAAGAATTTAATTGTAAAACAGGTTTTTTAATTTACCAACACAACACACCGGTGTGGCTGCGGGATGAAAAGGTATTCCGCTGGGTGGGAAAGAGATCGCAAGATCCTCGATCAGTATGTTTGAGCTTGAGTGCGAATGAGAGGGTGTGAGTGGACGGCAGAAAGAGATGGCTAATGATGCGTGGAATGCGATACCGCCGTGAGAATAGTGACGCACACTTTTGGGAGTTTTTTGGATTTCCAGAGGGCTTATTTTGTCTTTTACGGAAATGTATATTTTTAAATTCAAGACGCAAGATCACATTTTGGATGGGAAATGTTTTATTTAGCCCATGGCAGTGTAAAGGCGTGCATACACTTGGGGTTTAGCCTAGGAGACTTAGTGGCTAAAACGGGGCCCAGGGCTTCGATAGAGCTGCTTTTAGCAATGGAATTTCCTTAGAAAGTTGTTCTGGTGCTTAGGCTAAGCGCGATCTGAACAAACTACAGTAGAAGCCCCGTTTTAGCCGCTAAGTCTCCTAGGCTAAGCCCCAAAGTGTATGCGGGGCATAAAGATAGTAAGGATCGTTATTGATCTTGGAGCAGCGGTTGTGGATAGAAACTTTGGTTATTAGGAGACCCCCCCCCCACAACTCAAAAACAGCCCAGTCAGCCTATAAATTTCTTAAAATACGAGATAGCAATAAATGTTTTAGAATTGGGTAACCACTTTTTAAAACTGGTTCAATCAGAAAAACTCTATTTTACTACTTTAGGGCACGTAAACACCCCTTTTGCTCAGTCAAGTTACCCCTTTCCGTCATTTGTAGGCAATCCAAATAGCTAGAACCAGGACAATTCAATTTTTTGATGATCTTAAGATTTTTTCTACAAAAAAAAAAACAAATTTAAAATCTTTTTTAATGCCTCTTTCCCATGGACAAGAAAATTTGAAATCATATTCAGATTTTCTGATTATCCATATTTCTTGTCAAAACTTGATTTCTTCTGGCCAAAGCGGAAGATATAAACAAAATAGAGGCCTCCACATTGCAATTGATCACAAAGGACGCGGAAAAACCTCGATTGAAGGGGTTTCCTCAATGTTTGTCCCCTTTTTCCCGTTGAAATTCTTCTTGCGAAGATTGGGAATTTATGAGCTTTCAATTTTTCACGCGCTTTCTTGTAAAATTGCAGAGGGCTTTTTTCGCGAGAAGAAATCCACGAGCCCGGACACTTTACTCCTACGCCCCTTTCGTATATGGCCCCACTTGCCGGGATACCTCTGGACCTAGGATGATAACTAACGGATGGAGCTTTAGAACCAATAAATGGTATATTTTTAAGGCATATCTCTTCTGCTTTCGCATTCTCACCACTACATGCAATATTTGCGGTGGTTGCTACCCCCTGCTCTGGACACCCCAAAATTGATTATTGGGACTCCCCGCGGCGATTGCACTTTCACAAAAAGTAATTCAAGCACAAGAAATTTCTTCAAGGAATTTGTGGTTTTGACAACACGCGATGTCATTTTATCAGCGGTACCGCCACCTGTTATGAAACAGCAAAACCACTTCCCTCAATTTCGTTGTTTTTTCTCAATATTGAACAAAATTAATATT
>CAKKOB020002626.1:0-12069 GCA_918844115.2 Phlebotomus perniciosus
GAGCAGTAAGGAGTTCGATAACGCGAGAGATTATCCATTGAATTGCATAAACAAATCCAGCAGAAATCATTACATGCGTACAATTTGCTGAAAAATATATATTTATATGTACACTGGTCTGGTAGAACACATGTTATTCGCATTGAAATGAGACGTAGTAAAAATCACTCACATCAATTATTTAACGACACAATCAAAATAGCAACATGGGGACTGTGAATAAAATAACATTTATTAAATCACTTAATTTATGTAATTGAATTTATTTATGTAATAACAAAATGTAGACTACATAAATTAGTGATGGAGCAGCAAGTGCTGTTGCAGGTCAAACATGCAAATTGATTTTCCTGCATGCCAGGTTGTATTAATATCTTGTATTATTGCAAGGTAAACCTTTATTTTGTTGCACACACCAAGATGTTCAACCAATTTGTCACATGGAATATGCCTCTTTGACATGGAGATCTTCACTGTCCGTGGCGTGTTGTCGCAATTCCTAACCTGTTGGCAAAGTGAAACATGTCTTTTAATTAACACACCTTGCCTCTCGCTATCATCGCAATTGTCGCTGGTGCTGCTGGTTACTATTGGAGATGAAAAAAAAGAGTTATAATATATTTCAATTGATATAATTTGCGCAATTGGCATAGCTAATTGACTCTCTTGCTTCAAAATGCATCTACCAGTGCCGACACACACGCAAGACTTCCACCAGTACAGCTTCTGGAGCTCAAATCCCCTATAACAATACTTTGTGTGTCTCCAAACGTTGCATTTGAATGTTACCACCACTAATAGTTAATAATGGACAATTCACAGTTCTTGTTAAGGGGCATTTAACTAAATATTTCTCAAACTATCATATCATATCTCTTTCACTTGCTTATGTATTGACCAGTAAGTCCTCAAGCTCCTGCTGAAAACCCCTTGGTTTTCTGCCATCTAATGAGAGTATATGAAATGGATGGAAACCCAAAGCTTATAGTGGAAGCAATTGGCGAGTATTTCTCAGTGTCTCCCTTACTCAAGCATTAATTACCCTATCAATAATTGTATGTATGCTGCAATCGAGGTCGATTGGCAAAGTGTGATATTGCAAAGACGATGCCAACAGCTCTCGGATCATAATTGATGATCCTTCGGTGACGACGAGATAAACAGCGTTAACGAGGGCAACTGCTGTACAAACCTCAAATGGTTTCCCTCCTCACGAATGGGTCAGTTAGTCCAGCAATTAGGACCGTCTGAGCTGATGATGGCAACGTCCTGGGTGAGCTTCTTACTGACTCTAATTTGTGCAAACAGGATCCAAATATTCTTGTCCGTTTGCATTCCAAATGACTTCATTTCCAGCATCTAATTGTGTGAACACAATCGTTCAAGACAAACTTACCCAGAGAGTAATGATCCTTCCGCTCGGTTTGAATTAATTCACACACAATAATCCGCTCCTCTCGGGGCACATCCTTGTCTTCCGCAAGGACTATAGGAGGGAAAAACTGGGCAAGAAGAAAAAAACAAGATCAATGGGATGAAAGACTCTTTTGTATTTTTTTTTTACTAAACTCTAGTGGCTGTGCTACATACTTTCTAACGTTTCCACTTCCTGTGTCAATCGTGCGAAAATAACCCTCATATATTATTAAATTTCATGAGGTCACTTCTTTTATTCAACGTGCGTAAATGAGGTTGTCCCTTCAACCCCTCTTTCGTATTCTCACCTCATGGCAAATGGTCATGATTATTGGGATACTTCTCTAATGCCATCAAATAAATTATATGATTTTTTTCCCTCTTTCCTTTAGCTATTCAACTGAATTTTCTTTACCTTTGGTGTCTGGCGAAAGGTTTAAATTTATTTGACAATAATGCAAAACTCACAATGTAACGAATGAAATAAGAAAATATTCAGATTAGCAAAATTATCCACTTTTTAAAATATTCAGGCTGTTTTAAAATGCTGTACAAGAGGTGAGTGTTTATTAAATATTTTAACTGCAACATTGAAAACCTCAAGAAAAGTGAAGGAATTTTCTCAAGAACAAAGCATCTAATATTTATTGTGAGAACTTGCATTTGTAAGAAAATTTTGCACTAAAACTGTCTCGAAAATTCTTAATATTTAATTATATTACGTGTTTTAAATTTACTGCATAACTGTGTACAGTATTGCACCGTACGAAATCGCAGTTCTCATTACCTGAAATTGAAAAAGGAATATTTTTCGTAAAGACTAACTTCATGGAGATTATAAGAAACTTACATTGGCAAAGGTGTTGAAGGATAGGTTCATGATGCCTCCAGCATCTAAACCAATTGCTTCTTGCCCAATACTCATCATTATCAGTACTGCCAACTTTTCCCTTCTCTCCATTTTGTACCAACGAGTATGGTATAAAGCGTCCCCTATTGCCTCAGTGCGGTTCCGAAGGATCTGCCCGAAGAAACAGAGTACGAAAAGCTGCATCACTGCACAAATTGCCGCCATATAAGTGGGAAAAGCTGCTTCATAGAAACGAGTTATGAAAAGCAGGAGACAAAGGTAGATGAAGTTGGTAGCAATGAGATGAAGATTGAGGTGCCAGTATATATCACGGAGGATCCTTAAAAAAATTCTTAGTTAAGGAATTTAAATTTGACTTAAGTTTAAAATTTACCTTAAATTTCGGAGCACATTCCGGTGTGCCTCGTAAACAAATCGAAGAATCTTCCTTGACTCCTTCTTTGCAGTTTCACTCTCATTCATATATGCGATCACTTCAACGATGGCGCCCAATTCGCCCTCAAAATATGCTAGTATCATAAAGAATAAGACGTCTCCAACTAGAGCTATAAAACAAATCATGCCGAAACAGAGATAGGTGTATACGATAGCGATGGGACGTTTTAGAGGATTCTCATCATCAAGCACTACATTAGGTATTCTGAAGAACATAGGGTAGAAATAGTTAGTCTCCATGAGACCGTAAATCGAGAGGCAGAAAGCTGTTGAGTAAACAGAAAACAGGAATATTTTGGAACACAAGAAAGCTAAATTCGTGCTCCTCGTGAGTCTCTTGTGTCGAATTTCATCAGCAAATTCCAAGCTTCCACTCTTCGTTAGACTTTCCATGTATTCCAGCAACGTCTCAAAATCCTTCCTGCGACTTATGAAGAACACGTAGTGCTTGAAAGCGGTTTGGTAGAAAACTCCAGCGTAGATTAGGGAGTACAGCGTCGAAATATTATGCTTAGACGTGAAAAGCGTGTAAATGCAACAACTTATTGCTCCCGCCATGCAGATAAACACAAAGGATAATTTAAGGCTCCTCATGATTTTCCCAGCTGATGGGTAAATGAAATCCAGTGTTGAATAGGTTTTCAACATTTCATGTACTTTCGACACTATTTTGTGATTGGCAACAATATCCTTTTGAGACATTTTGATTCAAACTTCTTCGACCACAACACTAGAAGGATTTATGAATACTGTTGCAAATTTTCCATTGCAATCCCTTTTATAAGAGTCGTTAGAGACAATTTGAGTTGCTTGTAGTGGAATGTGTGTCATGGAATTACTGCAAGATGTTTAAAATTAAAAATTTATCATGAGACTTCCCAAATGTTAAGGATTGCATAAGACAATGTCAAGAAATACCACGTAGACTCGATAAATAGGCCTTTAATTTTTTATTTTTAATCTGTCTTCTATACCTGAGTCACCTGAATGTAATTTTTGATAAATCGAAACAAAGTCTTAAATAAATGCTATGTATTTTGTGGAGCGACAAACCAATAAATCCCCATTAATAAATGTCTCACAAATCGATTGTCCTGTTTCACACGCCATTCCCAAGTAAAAAATTCCCCAAAAACACAACCACAAATCATAAGAATGGCATATTGTTGGGAGATGTATTGGTTTATTACAGCGTTCTGCTGGAAAACACTGTGCGGAAATTTTGGCTTTTTTTGAATTACATGGAATATCTGTCAGATCCAGTGGAATGGAAGAGTGATTATCCTTCGTGCAGTGGATTTACTCGGTGAAATATGTGTGTCCAACGTCATGAATTGGTGCTGAATAAATACAGTGAAGAATGGCTAAATGCCCGTACAGTGATTTACAACCAAAATTGTCTATTGATACAATGTTGAGGAATTACTCGTGGGTGGTAAATTCTGCGTTCTAACTGAGGGGATGGTTGGCGTGAAAATATTTGCAGAAGCCCACCACCGATGACGCCCCCGAAAACTCTTGTCTGTGCGGGGTTGTTCGAAACGTCTGGGATGAAATGCACTTTGAAGGGAGTGATTGGATGAATGCATCAACTGCATTCAGGGGTCCTTTTATGCAAAGCGTCCTAATTAAAATCGGACACCTAGAGGCTTCCTCCCTCGCCAGACGAGGGGGTTGCCTGGGGTTTGATCAATCTGGTGACCGAATGTGCTCAACCCCTTTGCATTTGTATTGCTTTCAATTAAACTGTGAAAAACTCGATATGCTAAGTCTTCATGTGGCATTTTATTGAAATGAGACTCGGACCAACACGTGCATTCTGCAGTGTGCAAAATGCATTTTGTTGCATGGTTGCATTCTAATGAAAAATTACATATTCCGTGTCCGCAAATATGGCTTTCCTGTTCCTGACATGAGTCATCACTCAAAATTCTATGTTATTTTAATTTTTCTCGTCAATAAACCCCTTTACAAGGGGACAACACTTTGTGAGGAGGAGTGAGTTTCCCCGGCACAATAATTGAGGGTTTGAGTGTCCTTTGAGGCAAGTTGGGAAAAAAAACTCGCTGAAGAATAGAAAATTCATCTTTTCATCATATTTAGTCAATTTGAGCACACTTTTTGCCAAACTTCAGAGGAAATCGCACCAATTTTTCTCTGCCTCAGACGACAATGCAGTCTGCACGTGCCGTCCATTACTTTTAGATGGGTTATCAATGGCGAATATTTGTTTTTATGCGGAGATACTAAAATTAGTGATATAGATTTCAGCAAAATATCCACTTGAATTCACAATTTGAAAAGCAGATACACGGAAAATTCGCTTTTTTGCGTCCACTCCCTTCCTAAATTTTCTTTTTGAAACAAGGGATTAACTTGATGCAGCTGCAGTGAGAATTTTCCCAAAAAAAATCCCATCTCTTTAGCCAAACTCAACCGCCTGAGGGTAAGCTAAAAATCTTCTGAAAAATAAGACACTGAGAAGACTTTGTATTTCCTCAAGTGGTCCTCCAAGCTGCTTGCAAAATGATGATATCCCATTATAATTTCACAATTGGAGGGAAACATCCCCTGAGGCGCCCTCAAAAACTCGCAAAGTTTGCGAGAATCAAAGCCCAATGCCCTTTGACCATTCTCTTGGTTGCAAAGATTGTTTGCAATGCTGTTGAGACGCATTCCTGGCACACGAACGTGATCACTCAAAGCATTTTTTGACGTGCTCGTTAAACAGAATTCGTCTTGGTCATTGTCTAATCTCCCAGCTTGATAAGGGCCCTTCGACATCCGCTGACGATGTATCTCCCGAATTTAAAATTACAGTTCACCCTCTGTCGAGTTGTGGGCGGTTAAAGTGGGTGGGAAGCTTTGGGATGACGTGCACAGTGGGTGAGCTTGATGGAGCCTTATGCCAGGCTCGTACGAATGTCAACCACTTTGTGGTTGTTCTGTGGTTCCACGACTCCCACACACGTGTTCCAGAGCGTGTTGACATGAAAGCCACTGATTTATTTGTGGTGACCGCCACTGCATATGCGGTGGCCACCAATTCATCCTCCAAGAAGCACATACTTGTCACTTCCGAAGTTGAGTTGCTAATCATAGACTGCAAGATGTTTCCACCTAATCAATACTTCGACATCCTGCCACTAGCAATATGTATTTATCAGTTCTCACATTACATCATGTAAATATAGTGTAGGGGGTGATTTATTTCAAGCTTACATTCAAGGTAACTGATACCAACTTTTTTGAAACTTTTTTAGTTTTATCAGTTTATCAAAGAAAATGTCTTTGAAACTGCATGAGAAAATCGAATTCAAATTATAAGAGTGAAACTTAAGAGCATTCAAGTTTCTCTCTTTAAATCCAATATCAATTGTTGAAAAACTAATTAGCATTTTTGAGAGAGTAAATAATTTTTAATCGATTCTCCACCCTGTAAGCCTACACGTGTCCCATCACATGGAGTGACAGAGAGTGGGTTCACTTCACGGAAATATTTGTTCACAAAAAGTTTAATTCAATAAACAAATTTCAATGTTCCAAGGAAGAGACCTTCTCAACAGGAAGTCCACTTTACTGAGAAGGTCGCGTGCACCGGAACATGAATTAAGGGTGTGAATTAAAATACCCGGCCCTCTATCAGCAGGAAAACCTCGTAGGTGGTAAAATACTCCTCTGTCCGCCAATTGAATTCAATGTTGCCAATTATATTGTAAAATTCTCTCTGGCCCATGAAATTCCCATGTGAAAGCAATTTACCATATTTAATTGCTCTGCTTCTTCACTGCCCGAAACCCCCTTATCAAGTGGCGGATGCAGAGAAATGAAGTTGAATTTTGGACAAAATAGTGCTGGATGTAACATTGTATGTTTGGAATAAGTTTTCATGGGAAAATGTACCTTTGGCGATATTCTGAGCATTGAACTTGCTGTAAATTTTGACCAAACTGGCGCTCTGGGAGCTGATGAGGAGAACTCTCTCTGCTCAGATGAACAATCTTTCGCAATTCCACGTGGGTTAATCGCTAACAATTTGAGCAATTCTGCAGGATATTGTTGCTGGTGCTGCGGATGCGAAGGGGGGGGGCTGGTGGGATCAAATTTCTGTGTTGGGGTGAGCAGGAGAATTAGCTGGACGGTTTTGCCTATCCTTTTCGTAATATTCAACTCATGGTATAAAAGGATGGGGTTTTCCGCGGGGAATGGCCAGTAATTAGAAACTTTGGCGAATTTTGCCATGGAGAGATAATTATTAGCGTCCTGCAGAACTGCATTTGTGGCCAATTATATTTTCACTTTAAATATTAAAGGTAATCTCATAAATATTGCAGGAACCCTTATTTTTGATTAGGGTTAATTAAAATTTGTTAAATCCAATATCAATAAAAATTACTGCTAATGATCGGTGATTATATCTCAATGAACTCCTAAAGTGTTTATCAAAATTGCCTTTCATTCTAAATGCTGATAATTTCCTTGATAATGCTACGCATTTGAGAGACAATCGTTCAGAAATGAACTCGTATGTAACTTTTTGTGTCCATCATCGCGCTCTTTGGGTGTCCAGCCCCCTTGTATCTCGAGTAATTTCATGATGAACAAATTTTCGGTAATTCTCATTCTCGCCCAATAATAATGCACCGAAATGGTAAACCTGTATTTCGTCTCTTCAATGGTGTATCATCATCATCTTTCATAATAGCAGAAAATAAAATATAATTTTAATAGCCCTTATCTGTTTCAGTCTCTCATTTTTTCGGGCGGAGGGTGAGCCCCCAAAACGCTCAATGTGCCATTAGAGCTATTATGTGCGAGAGAGGGCCAAACAGAAACCCGCGGTTTCGAATTCAGGGCAATTATTGTTTTAAATTGGATGTGATTTCATAAAAAAAACGTAGATGTGAGGGACTCTTGTTATTTTTTACGACACACGATACTGTATTTATTCATTCTCCGAGAAAGATAAGTTTAATTGGATGGGTGTTTAGCAAGAGAATGATGGGTGTGTGTATGTCTAATGGCACTCAATGCTGAGAGGATGAGTGTGAGACAATTTATGAAAATTTTATGAAAAGTTCTTAAAAGTTATCACAAGTCCCTGGTGTCCTTGGTGCTCAACCCCATCACTCCAGACACACACATTCTGTATATTTCCATATATTTTGTACATAAATCTCAAGCTCATCTTCATAAATTCCTATCAAATTTCATCGTCCGCATTCATTGCAGTTTCTGAATGATGCTCGTGTATGGCCATAAACGGAAACCACTATCCGATTTTATGACTTCACTTCAATTTACTTTATTAGCTATTCCTTATTCGTAGTCACTACTGTATGTGCAGTGTCTCCCATTCACATTGCATCCTCCTTCTCGCACCAACTCTGTATTTAATTTAGGACTTTTAGTGCACTTGAATTCGTGGAAAGATCTCAACTTTAGAGTGATGACTCTACAATATTGGCAAGGAGCTCATTTATTCCCAAAATATCTTCTCTAAACTCTCTAAACACCGTAGAATAGACTATTTTTCAAGGGAGAGATGATGTGGTGTACTCTTAAATCGAAGTTCGCGAGCGTCTTTGGAAGTGGAAGTGCAATGAAAGGTTATTTTTAAACATTCAAGGTGCTTTCAGAACATTTAACGTACTGTGTTTTAATGTTTAAAAACTCTTGAAGAGCTCTTTAAAGCTTCCTTTCAAAGCTGTTCAGAGCTTCCTTTCAAAGTTGTTTAAAGCTTTCTTTCAAAGTTCTTCAAAGCTTCCTTTCAAAGCTCTATCAAACTTTATTTAAAAGCTCTTCAAAGATTCCTTTCAAAGTTCTTTCAAGCTTCAGTTTAAAGCTCTATAAAGCTTTCTTTCAAAGTTGTTCAAAGCTTTCTTTCAAAGCTCTTCAAAGCTTCCTTTCAAAGTTTTTCAAAGCTTCCTTTCAAAGCTCTTTCAAACTTTATTTTAAAGCTCTTCAAAGATTCCTTTCAAAGCTCTTTAAAGCTTCATTTTAAAGCTCTTCAAGGCTTCCCTTCAAAGCTCTTTCAAGCTTTATTTTAAAGCTCTCCAACACTTCCGAAATGCCGGAATTATTGTCAGATTTTCATACAAAAGTGCTAGAAGTGATGTACACCTACTCAATCCTAATATCTTACCCTTGCTATTTTAAGAATGTTCCCTCCAGTTATCATTATGCAAGATTAGTTACGATTTTTTTGTGCGTGTGCGGTGTGATTTTGATTTCATCAAAATTTATGCAAAATAGATTGTAAAACGGTTTTTCCGTGGGAGGAATTACCAATTAAATATCATCTTAAATCACAAACTGGCACAATTATTGAGAAGTGTTTTGCTCTACCTGATACCTATAAAATAAATCATTAAATTGGATTTTTCATCTCCATGGCTTGTCAATCACCTGGCGAGTTAGGAAGATGAAAAAAAAAAATCACGCGGAGGCAGAAAAAGGCGGGAAAACGAGTGTCAAATGATTGAGTGAGTCTCGAAATCCGTGTATTTGGTGTAATAAATTGAGTCGGTAGCAGCGGTGGAAAATCAGTTTATTTTTTACAGCCAAGAGGCTCACGAAATAATTAACAATCTTGTCAACATGCTAATCGCACTGTTAATTATGACTGTAATTAGTGGTGAACAAATTACGTCTGTCTCTTGTTCTGCCTCGTCTTCGCGCACGGATTGGGGCGAGGTTGGTTAACGAAATAATGAATTTCGGCACCCTCACCTCCAACATTTGAGCCGCAACACCCTCATCCACCTTCGACAATCCACTGCTGGCGGTCCAACTGAGTCGTCGCTCTAATCTAGAATGAAAGATGTTGGGTATTTATTTTTGATTTACGACAAATTAGGGTATCCACCATTGGTATTATTGTTGGCGTTTGCCAGAGATGGCATAAATTAAAAGTTATTGTATTTTGTCAAAAATAGCAACATCTCTCTCCATCCAGTAAACACATTGAGGTGTCAGTGAAAATTCAATTATGGAAATTGGAGGAAAAACCAACGTTGCGTCTTCCCTCCAGCAATTGCAGCCGAGAAAGAGCCAAAATTAGATTCTCTATATCACTTCTAACAATGTTTAATTTAGGAGGAGCGCGCAAAGTAATGCTTGCAGATGGTGGGCTCATGTGAAACAGTCCATCCACAACTATTTATATCGCGGTGAGTGTGACACTTGTGGGAATTTCCAGAGTTCGGAATTTAGCTCTATAATGTCGTTTTATTCGTGTGATCTTTTCTCATGTTTCCATACGAGAGGAGTTACACCAAATATAAACAGTTTACATAATCTTTATTGCTATCTTTTGTGAAATTCCTCCCTTTTGGCCGCCGCTCAGCGTTTTCAATCGATCGGTATGATTTTAACGCAATCAAGTGGAAAAGATCAAAACATAAGAGCGAATGGATTCTCATGCGATGCACCACAAATATCCTTTGGGTATTTCTAATACACTACCTTCAGTCTTTATAAGATTAGTTTTCCAATAAAATAAAATAACTTTTAAAAATTTAAAATTATGTTTATTGAATAATTCAATTTGAACGACTGTCTTTTTATTGAAAACTCACAATCGTTGAGTGACGTCCTTTATATTGAAGGGTTGTCTCTGAAAATATTTCCCACACTGTCTCTCATATATCTTTGGAACAATGCGGGGAAGTTTTGCGTGATTATCATAAAGAATCCCAGCCTTTGATTGTTTTGATCAACTGTCTTCTTTCACATCGAAGCATCACCACTCAATATATTATGCACAATCTTTTCATCTGAGTGATTTTTATTGAGCCTCCGTCCTATTTGCCACTCAAAATGCTCCTTCCTGCCATTCACTCCTCCGTGGCAGTAAAAGATGATGGCCTTCCATATTGAGCACTGTGCCAGGACTATTGAATACGTCAGGATTCACATTATTTATGAACCATCAACGTGTGTCAAACGCATCAAAATCATCGACGCTTCATCGACGCATCACCAGCTCTTAGCCATAGGAATTATATGAGGTCCAATGGGAGAGAGAGGACCCTCCGTTCGCGCCAAAAATACTGCGTGCCACTCAATTTAATTCAATGGCGGAAAATTCACCAAACAATAAGCGAGCGGTATGATATTCGTGATTTAAATTTATTTCCGATCGTAAAATAAAACAGTCCGTTTCCTTCCTCCTTTCAATGTCACTGGCATATATGAAATCCTCTGCAGTGGCTTTTGGTGCGCCACAATCCATCTGGAGGGGTAGGATAGAGCGTGCAATATTCGTGGACGATTTACGAGATGGAAATGCATCAGAATCATTTCACGGGATATTCAAATTTACGCAAAATGCATCGCAGCCAGGAAATGGAAGTTAAAGTGAAAAACTTTTGCAGCTTTTCACCATCAATTGATCAATTGTGTTTCAATTTTTAATGCAACTCTTAACAGCGTTGTCTAAATACCTTTTCGCCATAATAGAAGAAACCCTTCTATTGAGGGCACTTGGAAGTCACCCCTTGGGTTTCCCTGAGAAAATCATATGAGAGTGTTGGTTTGTGTTTTGTGGGGTGATGTTTAGGATATTGAGGGGTGTGCAATTTGACAAGGGGGCAACGGAGGAATATTTTTGTGTGACTCTCACGCTTCTGGTCACTATTATTTTTCATTTTATTCTGCATTGTGTGAAGAATAGAGGACCCCTCTATTATTCATCCCAGAAGTTGATGTAACCACTTCATGTCGAGCAGAGAGCCATAACACAATTAGACTTTTGATTGAGATGCATCATTTGAATGGAGTTTTGCATACTGATAGTTTTTTGGGGCTGTTTCGAGGTCTCATCTAGAGCATCATCACGAATTTTTTTGCCTCTTAGAGGAAGAGAAATATCTTTTTATAGTTGTTTCATCTCTGCGCGAGGAGAAATACTTACACGGACTTATGGATTCTTGGGTAAAGCAATAAGACTAAAAAGTTCTATTTGCTTCCTTAAAAGCATTCATAAATTTCCACTTGAATCCATGCAAATCGCATCGTCACATTTTGCACTATGAGGACTAATGATAAAAACGTGTCTAGTGCATTTTTCCAATCTCTTCATATTAAATTGATCTACTTTGCACTTAAGTGGGATTTATGAGTGACTCTGTGTCTTACGAAATACCTCCACTTTTGTGGGAGCTCTTTCGCAATATTTCCGACCGTGGAAATGCGTTGAGTTGGAAGTCAAAAATATGGTGACACTCCTGCAGCTCGTCAAAATTAATTGACTGTGCTTAAATATGCATGCCGTGGAGAGAATCAATCTGGTATGGTATTAGTTGGGGGAAACCCTCCTATTGATCGCTTTGCATGTCACTTTA
>CAKKOB020002627.1:0-12064 GCA_918844115.2 Phlebotomus perniciosus
ATTCTGCAATCTGACTTCAAAATCTCACCCATACATATTCTAACTCTACTTACAATGTGATTGATGATCTGCTGTTGAAGTCTAAGTCTGAGATCAGTTGATAGATTGCTGAAAGCTCTGGTGCTCCAGATCTTCATGTAGTACTTGCAGCACCACTTGAGGCACTTCCTGTACAGGTCATCCAGTCCATGGGTGAGAGCCACTGGGAGCACTTTGAGCACTCCATCGATGCAACTGGAGCAGGGTTTGTGGAAATTGTGACAGTAATTCGTCTTGAGAGCATAGGCGGTGATCTCTCTCAAGCCTTCAAGACCCAGAAGATCCGCAAGGGCTGCTAGCTCCATCAGACTTATGCCCTCAGGGGGATGGGTGGCCCCTGAGTAGATATGGCAGAGGGCAAAGTGAACTGCTTCGTAGGAATAGCCAGGGAGTGAGATGGTGTTGCCGGCTGCGGTGATCCAATCACCCGCCAATATAGCGGCAAAGTATTGGCATCGAGATCGGAGGATGCACTTGTGGGCGCCTATCTTCCGACCATCAATGTCTATCGTGACGTCGGTACCCAGTTCCTGGAGGAAGAGCTTCAGCAAGTCCTCACCTAGGCGACGTGGCTGACGACTAGACAAAGTGGATTCGTCCACGGATTCTGAAAAGAATAAATAGAAAATTTTAAACTCGTGCTTAAATTTAACTGAGCTGAACAGACACTCACCCAATCCGGAGCGACTGTATGTGGTGCTTGTGGCACTTGACTCTCCAGACATATCTGAGATAAACATATCGTGAATCTCAGAGATGGTCTCCTCGCCCACATTATTGGGGAGACTGTGACTGAAAACTGCAAAAAGATGTTTTAAAATTGGGAAATCTGTGCCAAAATCTCTGCCAATTCTGCTGGATCTCATCCAAAAACAGATCAAAATGTGTTATTGATTTATAGTTGAACTCTTACAGAGATTATTCTTAAATTCCTATTCCTATATATTATAGTATGTCTGAAAAGTAATTTCAAAGGATGCTTTTACCTGAATTGAGATGAGGAAACAGTCGACTCAAGCTCCGTGAGTTCTCAAATGAGGACGCCAAATTCATCCTGATGGTAGATTCCGTAGACTTGGACATATTCCAAAGGCTCTTCTCGTACGATTTCACCCTCTTGTGTTGCGACTGTTTCAAGTGGAATGACTTGGGCTTGTCCAAATCTGACAATCTCACGAAGCCTGAATCTCCTCCACCTTCCACCACGGTGTCCAGTAGTTTCCTCTGTTTCTCAATGGTCGCCCTCAGGGATTCCATGGTGTGAGTCTTATCTCCCTTGTCAGAGGCAATCTTGACGGTCTTCCCTGTCCTTCCGGGTGTCTCTTGGTCATCCGTTGAGCATCCTGATGTCTCCCCATTCTGCAGAGTATTATCATCCATATCAGTGGCGATTGATGTCATTGAGAGAGTATTGGAGAGCTTCCCAGCCTCGGATTGCGGCATAACGTAAGTCTCGTCGTTCTTTGCCTTCTCAACTGGAACATTCTCTTCGGATGTTAGGGATTTATCCCTTTCAGAGTTTGATGACTCCTTGTTGGACGCCGTGAAGTCATTGGACGTGCACGAGGAGCTGGACAGAATAGGGATACTCTCGAAGATGTTCATGATGCAATTGCTAGACTCTCCAGATGTTGATGGACCCTTTTCTGCTTCCTTGGACTGTGTGAGAGTCTTGGTGAGACGTGACTTGACCGGAGCCTTTTTAGCTACTGGCTTCTTCTCCCCAAAATCAATAAACATTGAGAAGATATTTTTGCTGCTTCCACTCTTCGATGTGCCCAATTCAGGTAGAGAGGTGGGCTCTTTCACCTCCTCAGTGTCCAATGGAATGTAAAATCCTGCGAGAGAGAAGCAAGGAGAAAATCATTAGACCTTCTTTATGATGCCGTTCTGGGAAGTTTAGCCTAACAAATTCGTCATAAGGAGAAATGTTGAAGGAAAACAAGAATTCTACTCCATTCACAGGTAAAATTTTACTAAATGAATGACTTATACTTTTGCAAAAAGATTTCGCAAATTAAAAAAATCTTTGAAAAATTTAATTGAATGTTAAACGATGAGCTTTTTAAAAAACACAGTTCTTAAGAATTACTTGGAGTCATTTATCATATAATTTAGTAAAATTTTAACTAAAATTTCCACGATTTCTTCTCATAATCACTTCTTCGAATTGTCTTTAAAATCATTCGCAATAATTTTGCAGGATATGTTATGATATTTTGCATTTAAATTCGAAATAATCTTTGATTAAGGGACAAAAACGGTTTTAATGGAGAATTCTACATGAATTTACACTAAAAGTTCATTCAAGGGGAAGATATTATGGTCAAAAATAGTGTACACTTAAATTGAAGTGCGTAATCGTATTTGGAAGTGAAAGTGCTTCAATATACGAGTTTAAAAGTGCTTTAATATATGAGCAAACATCCAAAAATTAAGAAAAACAATTGGTAGAACTTTTAGATGAGAAGTCTTAAAAGTTCGAAGATCTATAAGTTTCTGAGTTTTAAATCTTCCTCTAAAGATAGGTTGAAAACTATTTCAAAATGCTAGATTTATGAGCAATTTATTTTTTTTTTTAAATTTCAAAAATTATTAAGCTTTTAGGGGCATTTGGTTCACTTTTCAAGCTTTGGATTTTTTCTTTTTTAGAGCTTCTTAAAGATCGTGCCAAGCCTCTAAAAGTTCTGGAAGTGATGGATATGTTTGAGAATTTTCATTGGAAATATGGAATGGTTAGAAATGTGTACATCATTTTGATCTTAATATCTCCCCTTGACTTCAATTCTAATCAGGTTATTTCTCAACTTCAGATAAAGACAAATAGTATAATAAAGATCACTAATAAAGAATAATAAATGATAAAGACTTATAAAGCGATCTCTATTAACTCAGATAAGTGAAAAATGAAATCAATCATCTATTAAAATCGCGTTAACCACGGAAAATAGTTCGCATTTGCGAAAAATAGAGATTTTTTGTCATTTATCATTATAAAATCACGCTTATCATAATTTAGGCTTATTCTGCCTCTTATAAACTAAAGGAAGAGATTAAAAAATAAATTTCGTCGTAAAAGTATTTCAAATTGATTAGATTAGTTATTAACAATAAAAGATCCTCATTTTGCCTAAATTTAAAGCTAAATTTAAATAAAATTGTATTTTGAAAAAAATATTATCTGGTTAAAATGTTACAAAATTTCGTTATTTTGATCCCATTTTATAAATCCCTTATCAGTCATTCCATTAAATTTTCATCACTCCATAATGAATAAATAATGATGATAAGAAAAGTATGGATTTACAGTAATCAATAGAATTTTCCCATTGAATCAATTTGGATTTACCTGTGGATTTCTTCAGTGGTGTTTCGCAGGTGACCACGATGGGGGCACTTTTGCACTTGAGAGAGTCAGTATCCAGTGACTCAGAATTTATGATATCCGGTTCATGTGATTTCGGCGAGAGAGACATATCAATGACCCAGGAAGCTTGCTTCAAGGTGGCATGTCTGAGGAGGTCTGGCTTTGAGGATGAGACAAAATCCTCCTGACTCACGCCTCCTGATAAAATGGGACATATTTCTGTACGTCTCCTCGAGTGGGGACTGCTAAAGACTTTGGGGGAGAAGTCCTCAACTGAGACTCCACCAGACATGATGGGAGGGGATGTTGAGCCCTTCCTTGACGGCGTCTCATCAGATTCATCTTTCTCTTGAGGCATTTGATCACTCTTTGTCGCTGATTGAGTGGAGATTGAGGTCTCACTGAGGGCCTCATCTACGAGAACTGGATCGATAAAGTGACCAGAGTATTGGCGGATGGCGCTCTTAAAGACGACACTGCCTTGCTTTTTCTCACTATCCTGCCTCGCCTCATCCCGTTGCTCCTTCGGAGGATTTTCCGTGCTGAAGAGGTCAAGACCAGATGGTAGTTTTGCCTCGGCTTCCGAGAATTGATCCTTGATATCATAATCCCTTGTTCTGGCGGCAAAAGCCAACTCAGTGTCGTCCAAGAGGGTGGAGGCGTCGATAAAGCACGCAGAAACTGGTGGATTTCTCGCCGTCTCCACCTCAGCCTTCTCATCTGTCTGATGGTCCAGGAATTGCCGACAAGTGTCTTGGAGGGAGAGCGGCTGCTTAATAAGCGAACTAGCACTGGCAGTGTGGCTCTTTGATGGCGCTGGGAAGATCTCCCATGAGCCACTCTCCGAGGACACAGATGAGGTCTCCAGAGTCACAATCTCCTCATTTTGTCGCTGTTTCTCCTCTTTGGACGATAATTTGGGCCCTTTGGACCGCTCACTATCGCCCACAACACGTCGTGACTCACTGTTAGAGCTGTCGCTCATCTGCTTATTTAGTCGCAAAAGATTAGCGTGCAAAAATTAAATCATCCACAATTGCCGTGTGAGTCCAATTAGGAGAAAATCGATATTCAGCCAGATTTAACAGAACATCCTACCTTCTTTCACTTCCAACAATCTTCGACACCACCAGAGTTATTTAATTACATTGCGGGAGGCCAGAGAGATAGAAATTCACTGCGAAATTACCCACTCAATGAGAAATACTTGGACAGTGTCCAAAGTTTTTTAGCCGCACACAAAAGATATTCCAAATATCCAAATATTTTTATATTAAAATACAATTTTGATGAGAGACCAGAAGGAATGCTCTCTCGCTTCTGTCTCTTTTTCGCACCATACTATTCTGACGTTAAGCCTTATCAATGTATTTGTGTGGAATGAGTATAAAATAAAGACATATACTGTGCAGAGTGCTCGATTCACCATTTTATGGGACGTTATTTTGAATTTTGGTCGTTGATTGCGCGCCATATTTGAATTGTCGCGCTCTAAAGGCCAAGAAAATGGTTGGAAAAGGTTGGAAAAGGGCAAGAAAATTCAAGAAGTGGTTATATTTGTATTTTTTTCTCTTCTTTATTTGTATAACAAAATTATTTTGGTTTTATTTTGCGCTATGTCTCGTATATTTCCAATATTTCCTCTCTCATATTTTTTATCTGATTTTTAACTTTTTTTCTCTTCATGTATTAAGTTCTTTTTTTGTCACTTCAAATAGAAAAGTTATCCTTGTTCCATTTAAAATTTTTCTATATTTTTATATCATAGTTCTTCTTCTCATAAACATAAATTATGTATTTCTTTTCTTTTTTTTCTTGTCAACAGTAACAATAATCATAATTTATAATCAGATAAGTACAATAATATCATGTGTCATTGTTTAAATAGAGTTTAAATATGAAATAATTGTTTCTTTTTTTCATTACTTCTTTTCAATATAGTTTTACATATAATTTTTTTCTTTTCATCTTTCCACTTTGCATTCTAACGTCGAATAGAGATTATAACAAATAATACAATTTCATTTCTATGGTTTTGTTTTCTTTCTTTCATCAGATGTGTTTTATTTTTGTTTTTTTTCTGGTGAATAAGGATGGCTGAAGAGATTTCTAACTAAAACGGTTCGTCAATGACTGATTTCTTTTTTCGAGTATACGAGTTTAATAGAAATTGTGTGTGCAATTTTTAAAATTATCAATTTGTATATTTCATCATTTTTTTTTTATCAGTATTTTTCATCTCTTTGAAAATATAACTACCGTATTTGTTTTCTTGGTAACCATAAATGCTTTTTTTCTATTTTTTATATCTTTAGAATATATTCATCTTTTAATATGTGTTGTTTATTCTAGAGTAGCTAGTTTTTCTCCATTCCAACGGCTTTTGTTTACTATTAGTTTTTTTAATGAATTTTTTATCAGTTTATTTCATTTAATGATCTCACTAAACCAATAACATTACTTCTTTTTTCGATACAAAAAATATACATTAACAAATCTAATTCATATTAAATATGGGTAATTATAAATTTTACCAATATGTTCTTTTTTCAAATTTTCATCGTTCATCAAAATTAATGCATTATCTGATGTGTGTGTCTTTTTGTATATAAAAACTTTCACATTTTTTTTTACTATTATTCTATTATGTAAAACAATCAAAAATACCTCACATGACATATCATGAAGAGAAATGAAAATAATTGCAACAAATAAACCTTCTAAAGGTTTTCTTTTTTCTTTTCTGTTATCTGGTAAGTTTAATATTGTAGGAAATGACACGTCTTTATCCCTTTTTTCACTTTCATTAATTATTTATGTTGTAATTTCTATTTTAGAATAGTAACTTATTATTTCATCTCATTTACGGGTGTATTTAATACATTGTTAAGTTTTTCATTTCTTCCTTTTCTTTAAGTCGTTTAATTATGAAAAAACATAAACAATAATGTGCCTAATTTTTTCTTTGTTCATTTATTATATAGAAAATTGTGCAAATTATTAAGAGATTTCACTTTTTTCTTGTCTTTATTTTTTATCTATATAATTATTTCATTTTTTCATTATTTATATTATTCATTACTTTTAATATTAAAAGTACATTAAAATTGACTTTCTCGAACAGTTCAACGAAAAAATCAAAGCAAAAGGTTGTTTTGCCTTCATACAATTTTTTCTCATTTCATTTTTTTCTTTTTTTTCTTTTAATTTTACTTGGAGGGGTGAAATTAGTGTGTCATTCTGAAAGTTTTTTTTTTATTAATATTTACAAATTCATATAACTGTCCTTTTTTGAGAGATGTTTTTATTTACTTTTCTCATCAGCTCTTTTTAAAAAGTTTTTATACAAAATCAACTAAAAGAACACATTTAGGTATTTTTTTGTTTTTTGTTTTTATAACTTCTTTATCTCTTTGGTTTACATTTTCACGCGACTTTGTCTTTCACTAAAGAATTATGCTCGATCCATGAGTGTGTTTTGATGGACATTTTGAAAAATAAAGAAATTTTTTTGAAAGAAGAGAATGGAGTTTAACTCTTCGTCACAATACATTTTTTTTTAGAAGTTGCTCACTCAGTTTTGTTGAGGATTCAAGGGAGGGAAAATGTTTTTTTTCTTATCTTTGGTTTTTCTTTGATAACATAACTTTACGTCTTGTAATTGGTAGATTTTTTTTCATCATTTTCTCTTCACCTTACAAATTATTAAATCAATATTGTAAGTATATTTTCATGTGTGTAATATCTACATATAATTATGTTATATTATATTTAAATTTAGAATTTCGTTTGTAGCAGACATAAACAGGCATCGCCCAAGGTGGTGATCCATTCCGTCAAGATTGGCTTCTATGCGCGTGCGATCGCGTGATCAAAATTGAGAATCGATATAGGAATGCCTCCCATGTTGTGTGTCGTTTCGAAGAGCTTAGGCGAAATGCCACCACCTAGAGAATCCCCTATACGTTTACATCTAATACGTTTTTTTTTCTTTATATAAAGTGGCTTCAGAATCAACGTGCCTTATTAATTTTTTTCACCTTTTTCATTAATTTCTTTTTTTTACCCTTTATAATAACTTTTAAATACTTTTAATATTACTTTTATTATTTTCATAATTTATTAGTTTACTTATTCTTCACTTTTTTCCATTTTTTTATGTATGAAAAGATATTGCTTAAACTTTTAAATATATCTTTTTTTTCTGTCATATTTTTTCCTCATCATTTTTTTTAGTAATTAGTAATTTTTTTCCCTAACTTGCACATTGATTCAAAGGACTTGATAAAATGGTATTTCCTCATCTTCATGTTTCTGGTTTTATCCCACTTCTTTAATACCTCTATATAAAATTTACACTTTTTCTGGTGAAATAATGAATTATTCTTTGGTGTAAGTTTTTTTTTACTGATTTTTCTAGTTAGGATTCGGGATCAGTTTGTCGCGTGATTTCTTTATAACTACGATGAATTTGTGTGCAATTTCTTTTTTTTATTTTTGTCAATGATTTTTTTATTTGCTTTGAAAATAATTTTGTTCACGAAATAAGGACTTGGATGGTAGGTTTTTGCGCTTAAATTAAATCTGATTGACTAAAACACTAAAGGAATGCGTTAAAGAGACGTTCATTGCGCTCTGACAGAGCTGTCAGAGCGCATCGCGCGCCACGCTAACGCTTTGGTGTGTTTTGGGCTTGAGTATTTTGTAACTATATGGAATTCCGTTTAATTTCTTGATTCTTTTATACATAAATGTATATATACGATTATATAATAGTGTGTTTTCTTGACTTTTATTTTTTTATTTTTTCAATATATAATATTTAATTATATTAGCATTGTATAGTTTTTTTTTCTTTTCTTTAGAGTATCTTTTTTTCACTTCCGTGTGATTTCGTGTGTAGTAAATTTACTAATAATAATCGCTATGTAATATACATTCTTTGCAATGTAACTTGAATTTACATAAACTGGTGTGTAATGTGTGTTTCAGGGTGCATTAATCATATCAATTGTTAGTAATTGTCCTACTATATAGCACTAACTCCGTGGTATTCCTTCCTCCCCTGGATACACGATTTCCATTCAATTGGCTGGTCATTTTCCTCTCTATAAATCTTCCATTTTTTTTATCTTACTGTGAGGTGACTCTAGATTGTTTTACTTACAATGAATATCCTTATCTCTTCTTTGTTTTCGTCTCTTGTCTCTTTAAGTGTGAAAAACTTCAAGTGCTCGTTTTGTGAATTTATACTTACTTGTAAAGTTGATGCAAACATGAAGGATAATTTATCATGGTTTTGACTTCTTTTTTTTCCTATAATACCCTGCCTTTTAATTTACACTAAATTACTACTTTGTCCCCTCGTTTCATTTTACGCTCACCCCGTATATTATTTTTTCCTATAAGGATTTTTTTCTTCGAAAGAAAACTCACCGAGAAAAAGACGTTACGACACTCAAAGAAATGATTAGAGATGATTTTAACTCGTGTTAGAAAATCTCTCTTATGAGTTAAGAGGTGAAATATATCCACCTGTGTTATTTGTCATGGTAATATTTTAATCACCCCTCTCTTACCATCCAGATCGCTTTGGGTGAAAAGAGTGTGAGTCTATTAGAAAATTGCAAAAGAAGTCCATTATTTAGTTAAGAATGATTGCGTTTAATTGAGCAAACGGGAATAGAAGATTTTCTGCAGTCAAGAGGCATGTGCAAGAAGTTTTGTGAAAGAAATATTTTTTTTCTCTTAAATGTCAATGATGTACAAATTTTGATTGATGAGTTTTTTTGGCGGGGGACTCTTGAATATCTAAATCGTCTATTTTTTCTTCTTTTTCTTAACATTATTACGATGTCAAATGAGGTGCAATGGGTCGGACGTTCCTCCTTACATTCATGTCTCCATCGTTCACAGTGAATAACAGTTAAAGACGTTTTCATCTAATGTCAAATATCACCATATTTTTGTCATATCTTCACCGATTCTCCTCCAAATAGGTTTCTCACATTCATCTCTGCATTTCTGATTTTTATTCTTTTGATTCCGTGTTTTTAGTTTGTTAATTTCTTTGCTTAAAAATTGTAATCATCTTTTTTTCGGGTAGAGCCAAGACGCTTTGAGGTTATGTTTGTAACCTAATACTCTCGTTTGAAATGTGAGGTTAAAACATAACCTCAAAGCCCCTTGGGCTAAAGCGTTTCTGGATATTCAATCACAAATTAACTCGATGAGAAAAATCCACCGTGTAGTGTCATCACTGATCACTTTCATTATCTCGGATTTCTCACATTTTTTTTTCGAGTGAATTTCTCAGATTTTATGGCAATAAAGAAATATTTATATATTATTGGAAATGTGTGGTGTTGAATGTTGAGAAAATCAAAGAATCTATATAATGCAGCTTTTCTGCGTGCTCATAGCAATTTTAAGGAGCTTTCGATGATGCATTAGCAGATCATAATGTTTGGACCACTCTCAATGCATTTAATTTAATAAAAATTTATTCATTATGTGCTCTACTAAAAGGGTCCCCCACGTCGGAGGATTGGCAATAATTTCTCATCCCGATGCGATAAGAAGGTGAGAAATATGTTTTTTATATTTATTTAAGAGTGGATTATCCATCTGCAAGAAAATGTGCTGCAATTATTCGAGAATTGTGCAAGATTCATTCATTATATCCTTTACGTTTTTTTTTTCATTTAAAGTAATTATCAAATAGAATTTATATTATGTAAGAGAATTTTACAATTAAGAGAGCGCAATATCTCTTGAACACAAATCCATCATTTTGTTTCTCACTTTTTTTTTTGGTTATTTAAGAAAAATCTTTTAATATCTTTGGCATCTTAGTTGGAAGCAAATTCTTACACCACACAAAGTAAAATATTTTATCTTTTTTCATATCATATTTCGCGATATTTTAAGAGTGTTTCAAAAAATCTTTTAAGTTAAGAGCGGAGCACTTGATAAATGTTTTTCTTCTCGTATTTTTTTTCTCATATTTCTTTTCGATTTTTTTGTCTTTGGTTAGAAAGTCTTAACAGAAAAGCACATCGGGATGACACATTAATGGATTTTTTTTATAAAAAATTGTGATTCTTTGCTTGATTCTTATGTTGAGTGTGTGTAATCTTTTCGTGTGTGGAATGAGAGCTTCAGTTTTATGCGGGTGGAGGTTTTCACATTTTTGCTACATCTTATCTATTTATCTTCACCCAGGAGCACCAAGTCATCCGCCACCACATCGCTGACATGCAGATAAATTATCCAGTACATAAGATTGAAGCACACAAAACACACGGGAAAGACTATTCGAGAGTATTTGTCAATATCTGACGGTGTTATTCCTAGAAGCTTATTAATATCCTGGAAGAACGAAAGAAATAAAAAAATCATTAGTCTCTTAAAAAGTCTTTTAATTTAAAAGGGCGCCCAAGCAGCAATCACTGACTCAAAATTTGTTGCGAGTAAATGTATGTAAGGTTTTTGTATTCATATTTGAAAAATATGTGTTGTTATAAAATTTTACGAAACGTGTAAAAATCACTAATCAAATGTAAAAGAATAACTCAAAAATGATATTATATATTGACGTAAGTTACAAGGAGGAGATATTATGGTCAAAAAGACGTACACAACTTCCACCACTTCAATATTTTGTATAAAAGCTCCATAATGATCCAATTCGGAAACTTTCTGGAGTTTTCATCCTATCAATTTTTATTTTCTGCACCGAAGCCTTTTCAAACTGTTTAAGAAAACTTTCTAAAATATTTTTAAAAAGATTTCTAAAAATTTTTAGGAAAGTTTTCTAAAGATTTTTAGAAAGATTTCTAAAACTTTTAATGAAAGCTTTCCAAAGTTTTTTAGGAAAGCTTTCTAAAGCTTTTTATGAAAGCTTTCTAAAGCTTTTCATGATAGCTTTCTAAAGCTTTTCAGGATAGCTTTCTAAAGCTTTTTAGGAAAGTTTTGGAAAGCTTTTTAAAGTTGTTTAAGAAAGCTTTCTAAAGATGTTTAAGAAGTATATGTTTAGGAAAGCTTCCTAAAGCTTTTAAAAAAAGATTTCTAGAGGTTGTTTAAGAAAGATTTCTAAAGCTTTTAAGGAAAGCTTTCTAAAGCTTTTTAGTAAAGCTTTCTAAAGCTTTTCAGTAAAGCTATCTAAAGCTTTTTAGTAAAGCTTTCTAAAGCTTTTTAGGAAAGCTTTTTAAAGTTGTTTAAGAGGGATATGTTTAGGAAAGCTTCCTAAAGCTTAAAAAAAAAGATTTCTAGAGTTGTTTAAGAAAGATTTCTAAAGCTTTTTAGGAAAGCTTTCTAAAGCTTTTTAGTAAAGCTTTCTAAGCTTTTTAGGAAAGTTTTTAAAGTTGTTTTAAAAATCTTTTTAAATTTGTTTAGAAAGCTTTCTTAAAAACTTTAAGATAATTCGTAAAAGTTCTCCAGATTTTTCAAACGCTTAGCGAGAATTTCAAAAGTTTTACAATTTTTTCAGTTTTTTTTTTAATTTTGCAATTTAAGAAAGCTTTTAGATAATTATCCCAAGAAGAAAAAGTTGCCACAATTGAGTCACAATCAATACACTGTGACTTAAAAAGTTATCTCGTGACCTACACAAAAAAGTCATAATCAAGTCGATATTAGTACGCATTTAGGTGAGTG
>CAKKOB020002629.1:0-12061 GCA_918844115.2 Phlebotomus perniciosus
GACCATCTCATCACGAAAATATATGCAATTTAAGCCGAAATAATGATGCCACAAGTGAAAGAATTGGACATAATTACATTAATCTTCTATTCTTTGCAATGGTATTTTAATGATTGTTCGATTTTTTTTGAAAAACCCCCCTATCCCCTATAAAACGTGTTTTTTGGCCATTTTTGCCCATTTATTTTTATCTGCTACCGCCCTGGAGGCCAAACGGTTTCAGATAGAGACTTCGGGTCTTCGGAGGACCCCTCCTAAAGTTGACCCTGGGATTACTACCAGGCCCTTCATTTTTCTAAAAAGCCCCCCTATCCCCTATAAAAATATGTTTTTTAGTATATCTCGAAAACCAGTTCTGCGATTTTTTTCATTTTCACATATGTTTTGTAGATTCACTAGACACACTTTTCGTCCATACACGCCAATGACCTTGGACCATTCCATCTAACGATTTTTCAATATCAAAGGTTTGGCGCTATCTTTTCCAGGGTTACAAATTTTCTTGCCACTCAACCAGTGGTGGCGGGAACATTAATGCCTATTAAACAATAAAAAATCAATAAAAACACTTTAGAGGTAAGAAATTCTATATAACACGCAAAAAATAGTGTTAGACTTCACCCCAAAACGAGTGTTACACATCACCCCAATATAAGCTATTTTAGTCTCATTGATGGCATTTAACCCCATATGTGATAAAAATGCCACATCTCTTCTGATATTTGAAGTTACTGAGCAATATAACATTTTTATGTAATTGTCTTAAAAATCCGCTGAAAATTTAATCCGCAATGCTATGTTTCTTAAGTTAAAAAAAAAAAAACTTTTTGAACAACATTTTTCACGCTCACTCAGAATACCACTACAAAGTGCGTCTATATACTTCCAAGACTTATTAAAACATATATTGTGTGTAAATAAAAAGGTTACATTTGTTTATTCACTCATATTATTTCTTTTTGTACGAAACTTCGCCGTGTTACACATCATCCTATGTTACACTTCACCCCAATCCACCCTAATCAATTACTGAAAAATCGGGCTTAAAAAGCTGATAGTTATGTAGGTTCAACTATAGTTATATATATCACACACTTCAACATCAGTAATTTATGTTTGATTGAATGAAATTTTGGGTCGTATTTAAGTTGTTATTCGCATTGCAATCGGATTACAATCCACAATCTAATCCCACCAACAAAAGTACTCAGTCTATTCAGAAACATTTTACTCTTTGTGAGAAATAAATTCAATAGCGTTTATGTATGTTTGTTTGGTGTCATTTGCAAAGGGTGGCAAATTGTGGGCGATGGAGTGGAAAATTGCTGTTAAAAATTGAAATGGCACAAATCCTACCTGCCGGACAGATGCACTCTCCTCCTTGCTGCACAGATGCCTGTCTCCTAAGTCTGGTGACTTGGAGTTGAGAAACATCTCGCCGCAGCCTCTGAATACCGGCCACCTGGAGTGACAATTTCCGCACAACATTCGCCACGTCAGTCACGTCTGGATCGCCAAATGCTTGGGGTAGATTCTGGAACTTGGACTCGAGAACAGATATCCTGTCGTCCAAGTGTCGCAGATGTCGTATCCTCTCCTCAATGTAACTCTGTCGCACATTTGAGTAGAGTGACGCACCGATTGACGAAATGCACAGCACACAGAGAACACAATTCACAAGAGATGAACTCGACGTGGTGGCACGCTCTTCGGGGATTTTCTCAGATTTCCCCATTTTCCACCGCACACACTGGCGTCTACTTGAGGGATGGGTTCACGTGAGAGTCACTAGCGATTCCTCACACACATCACTTTCATCATTTCTTTCGCGATTCTCGGGTGGGAGGATTTTGAGGGGGCGGGGAGGCCTCTTATTGACACGCTCCGATACCACTCATATTTCTCACCCACGTGAAAAGCTCAGGCCACCGGGAGAGAAAGCTCACACCTTCACCAATCCCAATGTGACTCCGCACTGTCTAAGTGAGTCTCTTAGGAAATCAACACACTTTTCTTTGCGGAAAATCCCAATAAAATTGGCTGTTCAATTAAAATCACTCGCTTTTCTATATAGCTTCTACCCAACAGAGATTTTTTGCCCAACTTCAAGATATATGAAAGAAATGAGACAATTTGTGGAATTCACTCTCTATGCCACCATGAGATTCACACACACGTTTCTCCACCCACCCGTTTCCGGTTTCCCACAAAGCTGTATATATAGGATGATTGTACAAAAATCAAGTGAGTTGAAATGAGAATTTTCCTTCCTGTTTCCGCCCAGCACACAATCACTGCAATTTTCGGCGTGTGAAAATGTGTGTGTGTGTGTGAAAATGCCCGACCTTGTGAGCTTTTCTCCTGAGCTTTCGCAAAATTCACACGCGTTCTTCAACCAAGCAATGTGAGTCTCGTGCAAAGGATACGACAGTGGCAAAACTCAGCAGAGTACTGAACTCGATGGCAGTCAGAATCGCGTCTGAGAGTCCAAAAGCATCCAACGAGAGAAATCTCATTATCAGCGCGTAAAAGCGATGTGGTCGAATGGGGAATGCCATCGCACTCACGAGGGAAAGTCACCCAAAAGACGAATCTTGTCGACTGATTCTCACATGATGTGTTGGTGTAGATGAACCACACTGCTATTTCCCCAACTCACATGAACCCAATATAGCATCCCAACGATATAGAGGCAATGTTTTTCCAACATATAATTTCCCCCCGCAGACACCTCGCATCTCCAGAACGCAAAAGGGAAAAGGGACCACAATGAGAGGGCAAAGGAAGAGAGGAGATAAGTTGCCTTGGAGCCACTTTTCCTCATCGAGAGCAAAGAAAAAGGGCGTGATGGCATTACGCGACAATGGAAAAAATTAGCTCAGAAAATTCTCTGTTTTTCACCCACCCACCCCCTCCGGCAAAGTTCCTTTCCTTGGGCTGAGAGCTGAGAAAATGAAGGGGAAAAAAATACAAAATATCCCTGAAGGTCTCCAGGGGCCAAGAAGGTTCAACTGGGGGTATTCTGGGCATCTCTGAATTGTTCAATCACGACCCACAGTGGCCGAGAGCCAGGCATGCTCTAGCGATTTCATATGAATCGATTGTACCTCCGCACATTGAGCTATTTCCATGGAAAACCAATGTTTCAGTTTTATTTAAACGATATTGGAATGTTCTTTTGTTTGACATCTGCACATTCATTTCCAATTCAGAAAACGAATAGCAAATTCTTTGAGGAATTCCATCCGTATGCGAAAAATTCTTTCTATTATTT
The DNA here is from genome assembly GCA_918844115.2 of Phlebotomus perniciosus. Lineage (NCBI taxonomy): Eukaryota > Metazoa > Arthropoda > Insecta > Diptera > Psychodidae > Phlebotomus > Phlebotomus perniciosus. The sequence continues at coordinate 3,275 of CAKKOB020002629.1, forward strand.
CGGAGTATAAAATGATAGTGATAATCATTCCATATGGATTGATTTAAAGAGGCCGGAAAGATCAGAAAATAAAACGGAAATATGTATAGGCTTCCCTTTTATTCTTAAACATTCTTTAAACTCTGTAAACTTCTTTGTCCTAAACAGATAGTTTTACTTGATAAATTGATAAATAAAATAACCCCCTTCCTAAAGCATTTCACAATGATTTTACTCATCTCAGAATTCTTCTAATAATCAAGAGTAATATAAAGCTGACGCTATATACAAAGGGAAGCTTCTTATCTTCGCTGGATTATAGATATCATGCGACAAGAACAATTAAATAGCCTTTGCTATTTATTTTTTGAGATATTTGTACTTAACAGAAATTCCTTTATTTTTTTTTGCCCCAGTCTCTCTCACACCCATCCTTTAAATTAAATGAAAAGACAAAATCCCCAACCTTTCTGCCAAAGAGATTGGGACTCTTATTTCCCATAGATATGTTTCAAACAGTGTGTACAACATGAAAGCCGTTAAGGGGATGAAAGCTTATTTCACTGTATATCGTACCCCTGTCATCAATGTCTATTGATCTTCCGGCTTTGAATCAAGTTTCCTCTCTTATACATTGTCTTTTTGGGGTCTAATACACATCACACAAGAGCGTGGAAACTCCCACAAAAGGCACTTTTACCCATGAGGATAAAGCACATCCCACTCTCATCGTCAAATGTTTGTCCCTCGTCCTCAAGGGCTCGCCAGGATCGATGGCCAAGTTGGATGGAAAATGAATTGAGTATACACTATGTATCCCCTCATAAGGTGGGCTGAGAGAGAGTCAAATCTGACACAATTTTATACATAGCGGTGGGCTCTGCGTGAGGAAATAAATTTAATTAGAACTAATTACAAGCAAAATTCCACTCCTAAAACATTCCTCATGGGTAGACAGTTATGCTGAGGGTTCGGAAGTGATGCAGGTATTTGCCTCATTATACCGACAGGCATCCTATATGGTATGATAAACAAAATGCCACAATATAGTTACCCCCTTGCTTACATTGACTGCCTTTGAATTGCCTAATTGGCCTTTACGGTTCTTGCCCGATGTTAAATCATTGAGTCTCTTTTTCCTTATATCTGTAACCCAGAACTTTTACCCAACACAGACGACAAGACTAAAAAGACGTTATTTGAGGAGATGGATTCACGCACCTTATCAAAATTGATTACACGTGCATGCGCTTACATCAAATTTACTCAAGATCCTTATCTCTCCTGTTTTGGTGTATTTTATACCGCCGTCGGAGGTTGTTATTGTACATAAAGACACCATATATAGCTAAATCCCCTGCACAGGGGAGACCTTAAACACTCATCATCCCAAGAATATAAGTGAACTTCTCTGTCGATGGAAAACTCCTCCCTCAAACCACCCTTCGGCAATTTTCATCCCAAGCCAGTGCACAGACAACCCCAAGTCAAAGGGGAATGAATTAGAGAGAGCTCCTCCGCCAGGAAAATGTGAATATCAAGATGATTTTCAAATTCGTTTTGACAAAATATGTTTATCATTATCATGCTTCAGTTCGCCTTTGATTTAGTTATCCGCCGGTAATGGTGAATTTACATCATCGAGGGTGTGTGTATTTTTCGCATCCGCAAAATCACTCGGATGAATTTTTTATTATGTGGGAAAGAACTTTCAATCTTCAGGGCTTTTTTTCTTTGTGGTTTCTTTTTTTAAGCAATATATTAAATGATATGAATCATATCAAGGGAGTTTAAGCAGAAATATTTACTAAACATACCTAAAGTTTATGTATTATTATATATATCAAACAATGATCGTTATTATATGTATAACGAGGCGCTTCGCGCCTCTCTTTGCGTGGTTTGTGGATTGTGTAGTAATTTGGGTTCGTTAAATTGATTGAGAAGATTCATTTAACAGATAAAAAGTCAAAAATAGGGGATCTTTGTATGAAAGGCTCGAAAGGGGGTGGGGGGGGGGCAATCCCCTATAATGTTAAATTACAGGCCACATTACCCCAATTAACCCCTTTATACATTGTGAGCCGTTAGCGCATCATCTTAGTGATGAAAAAGTCGAAATTGTCCGAAAAATTGATAAATTTGTTTGAAAGTTACTGATACGGCCTTCTTATATGGTATGGGGTTGTAGGTGAACCCATTTTGATCAACCCTATCATGCATCATGACCAGCTAGCGGTTCATTTTTATGGTCAAAAACTCGAAAATGTCCGAAAAATGGGTAAATTTGTATGAGAGGTACCAATAGGGGAGGGCGGGGCAACTTCTCTATACCCAAAAGTTATAGAGGACACCATCCTTATCATTCCCATCATACATCGTAACCCGATAGCGCTTTATCTTAGTGGTCAAAAGGTCAAAAATGTCGAAAAAAGGGGAAAATTCGTATGGGAGGTACCAGATAGGGGAGGTGGGGGAAGTTTTCATATAGCCTATGTCCCAACCTGGGATGCCAACTATATCTATGCCAAATATCATCCGGATCGGTTCAGTCGTTTGGCCGTGATGCGCGTACGCACTGACAGACAAACATTTTGGAGATGGGTATTTTCGGACTCCTGGAGTCACGCCCGGTCGAGATTTAGTGGTTTCGGGGTGATCTGGCCAATTCACATATGCACACTCTACTTTATATATATAGATGACGGTTGCAGAAATCCTTGCAAAATTTTGCACTCCTAGAATCAATTGGTTCTAGGTGGTCAAAACATCTCAAATCTGAAAACAGATCCCTAATAGAAGAACTATAACGATTCCAACGAGGTCAGACTTATCAAATTCAGTTGAAAAAAAATGTAAAATTTCACACCGAATAAAGAACAGATCAAAAAAAACTGAACGAAAATTGCAATAACTCAGAAATTTTATGCTTGCATCGAATTATTTATTTTCAATATTACTTATTAGCATATTTTTTTCCGGAAATTCTTTAAGCAGCTGAATCCTGAATCTTAGCAGCCGGTGTCAGTAACGGTCTGGGCGGTATCAGTTTAAGGGAGTTCTTAGATGATACTATCGAGCGTGCCTTGGAGCATGCCTGAAAGACTTCCGACAGTGTCTGTAACTGTGTCGATAGTGTTCTGAATAGGTTGGGTAACTGGAGGAATTGCAGCCAGGTCTACAAGTTGAGGGTGTCCTAAAAACGAAAACACATAGATCAGTTCTATAGAGAAAATGATCCTTATCGAAATATTTTACCCATTGCTGATGCGAACACCACCACAACGAATAGGGCAACGATTAAGAAACGCATTTTACTCTTTTTTTTTCTTTAGCTTAGAGCTGACTGATGCCTTCCACCAATTCGCGATAGGCATTTATACTTCACCTTAAAATATTCTCAGAGTTCTTTCGTGACGAAATACCAATATTTTAAACACAGAAACCATCTCTTTCAATAAAACTTATTTGCTAGATTTGAAAATAGACTTGGTAAAAAAATGGAGTATATTTTCTAAAAAAAAATTAGCTTGATTAGTATTTATGGTATTTATTTAAGTGGTATTTTGCTAAATATTCACACAAGAAGCTCCCATTATGGAAGCCGCATCAACAGATCATTATTTGAAAGTTCCGAAAGTCAAATGAAGATCATCCGACAGTTTTGGCACTCAAACCATCTGTTGTAACAAAAATAATTGCAAGGAAATGAAAAAAAGTACAGAAAATAGTAACCTACGTAATCTATAATATTTATGTAATTAATTATTCAAAAAACTTGTCATGTGAGACTTCCGTAAAGACGGTCAAACAGAATTATCAAACATTCATCGCAAATTAATACGTCAATGCTTTCAAAGTTGGCCAATAAGTGAGCGATTTTTGCGTCCGAAGAACATTTGGTAAATATAATGGAGACTTTTTCCATATGAATTTCCAAAGGAGAGGTTCCTGGGAAAATGATAATTTTTTCCGAGATTTACTTAAAAGAATATTTCAACACTTATCAAAATGGCGGAAGCAAGGGATCTTGTATAATTTGAGATTGAAGTTTAACTGTTTAACCAATCGGGCTGAAATTTGGTATAGGCATAAAGGACATCTCAGGTTGGGACATAGGCTACATGAAAACTACCCCCACCTCCCCTATCTGGTACCTTTAAGTCATGAGATATCTCTCTCATCCTATTAGCATAAATTAAGAAAATAGAGAGACTTCCAATATACAATATCACATAAAAGCATTCTTATGGATAATTCCCAGGATAATTCCTGATCTGGGTGTGAGAGAATTGATCTGGGGATTTTCTGCGAAATCCCCATGAATATGCCTGTCCAATGGGAAATCTCTTTTCGCAGAAATAAACACTCTCTACGTGTAAACAATAAACAATGGCTGGGAGGGAGGATTTTTTTCCGTGCATAAAATCATCCCTCAAGGGGGAGATATTATGGACCGAAGTGGTGTACATCTCAATGGAAGTCAGTGAGAGCTTTCGGAAGTGGAAGCCTCAAAGAAAGATCAGAAAGTTTGAGAAGTTCTTCCAGAGCCTTAGGATTCTTTTAAGAACTTTTTAAAGCTTTCAGAAACTTTAATGTAAACTCAGAAAAAATTGGAAAATGTAAGCTTGATTAGCTGAACTGAAAGCTTTCTATAATTGTTGAATTCTAAAATTCTAAGAAAAACTCTGCAGAAATTTACAAGTTACCTACTTAAAAAAATTGGAAAATTTATAAAGCTTTTGGATAATTTTATAAAGCTTTTAAAGTTCTCGCAAAGCTTTTCAAAATAATGGAAAGCTTTTGTAAATTTTCTTAAAACTTTAGAATCTTTTCTTAGAAAGCTTTTTTAGAAACTTTTCCTAAAAGCGTTAGAAGGTTTTCTTAGAAAGCTCTATAAAACTTTCCTAGATAGCTCTAGAAAGCCTTTTAAACACTTATAAAAAGTTTTATAAAAAGCTTTTAGACAGCTTCCTGAAAAGCTTGTAAAAAGCCTACTGAAAAGCTTCTAGAAATCTTTCTGAAAAGCTTCTAGAAAGCTTTCTGAAAAGCTTCTAGAAATCTTTCTGAAAAGCTTCTAGAAATCTTTCTGAAAAGCTTCTAGAAAGCTTTCTGAAATGCTTTTAGAAATCTTTCTGAAAAGCTTCTAGAAAGCTGTCTGAAAAGCTTTTAGAAATCTTTCTGAAAAGCTTCTAGAAAGCTTCCTGAAAAGCTTCTAAAAAGCTTTCTGAAAAGCTTCTAGAAAGCTTTCCGAAAAGCTTTTAGAAATCTTTCTGAAAAGCTTCTAGAAAGCTGTCTGGAAAGCTTCTAGAAAGCTTCCTGAAAAGCTTCTAGAAAGCTTTCTGAAAAGCTTCTAGAAAGCTTCCTGAAAAGCTTCTAGGAATCTTTCTGAAAAGCTTCTAGGAAACTTTCTGAAAAGCTTCAAGAAAGCGTTCTGTAAATCTTCTACAAAGCTTCCTGAAAGACTTCTAGAAAGATTTCCAGTCTCACTTATTTAAATGCTCTACAAAGTATTCTTAGAAAGCTAATAGAAAATCAAAACTGTTATAATGAAAGCTCAAGCTTTAGAATTATAGCTTTGGAGAGCTTTTCCTACAAGAAGTGGAAGTGTTGGAAGTGGTGTACGTCTTTTTGACCATAATATCTCCCCCTTGCTTTAAGTCTTTACTGTGAGCAATTTACAGCTTCTAATCTCCTTCATATGCAAATTAATTGTTAGAAACTCTCATCTTCCTGAGAATCCTTTTAAGATTCTGAGAATTTATTAAACCTCAACTTTGCCTTTAATCAATTTTGAGTGCCTGCCAATCGTTTTACTTAGCCTGAGTATCGCCCTGAAGTGAATGATTTATTAAATCTTCCTGGAAATTATGCAGAGCTCTTAAAATTTCCAAGAAAACTTCATTGCAAATCAATATTTTGGCTTTGTCAGTTACTTTTTGAATAATTAATACATTCTTCGTCGCGTTTTCAGCGCCACCTCTTGTCTAGCACTAAAAAAATACCTTGGAGACAGTGAAACCCTTCAACTGTCATTGTTTTTATCACGCATTATCGCCTTTCGCCGCCCTATTTTCCCAATAAAAGTGCATTTTCTTTAAGAAAAACTCATTGTTATTATTGTAATTTAGGTAAGAAGACTCTAATCTTCCATTTTACAGTGAAACTCATAGAAATTATTGCTTTTTTCCCCAGAATTTTTAACACTTCCTTTAAAATTGAGGTTAGAATGCTCTTCCGGAGACTCTCTAGGAGGCTTTTCAGCTCCAAATCCCCTTCCGGGGGCGCATCAAATGTCCAGGAATTGCTAGATAATGCCGCTACTTTTGAGGATGTCACGCCCAAGACGCCAGATGATGAGTGGTCAACACTTCCTTATCCCAAGGGGACTTCCTTCCGACAAAGTCAAGCCGCCAAGTCTCTGAGACCCAAGACTGATCCCAGCACCACCTCAATCATCCTGTTTCCGGGTCAGGGGGCGCAATTTGTGGGAATGGGGAAGGATCTGGTCAAGATTCCAACAGCAAAGGATATTTTTGATCTGGCCAGCGAGATTCTCAAGTGAGTTTCTTTTCTTCATTTAGAGATTGAGAAAACATTGAAACAATTTTTGAAATTACTTCCGGTTGAATTGAGCCCGAAAATAATCAAAATATTCTAATTTTTGTAAAAATACAAAAAAATCTTAGAAAGCTTCTGAAAATTTGATTTAAAAGCTCTTCGGAGTCTCTAAAAACAATTCATATGCCCAAAAAACCGTTTCCTCCTGAGAACAGAAACTTCTCCAGGAGCTTACTTTTTAAAAGCTCACCAAAGTTCCGGAAAAGTTCTAATAATTCATTTGAATTAAAGAAATCTTTACTAAAGCTTTTGAACTCTTGACAAAAGCTAGAAATAAGAAAGTTTTCGAAGTTTTCTAAGCTTTCTAAAGCAATTTCTAAATATTTATAAAACCCAAAAATTTTCCAGGACCTTTGCAAAAATTCTAAAGCTCAAAAACTTACCTGAAAAAGCTCTTTCCAATAAAACCAAAATATTTTCGAAAGCTCAAAAGTTCAGAGCTTAAAATCACCAAGAATCATTTAAAAATTGACTTTAACATTCACAAAAATTCCGAAGTTCAGAAATTCATCCAAAAGCTCTATAAAGCTACAAATAAAAATTTTCTGTGAGCTTTCTAAAGCTTTTAAATATTTAAAAAAAAACTCAGAAATGCCTCAAAGTTTTTGAGAAAAAACCTTTAAAATTCACATAAAACATTCTTATAAAAAATCAAACTAAAGTTTAAAAACTTACCTGAAAAAGCTCTTTTCATTAAATCAATATTTTTGAAAGCTCGAAAGCTCTAGCTAAAATTTCTGAAAATCCTAAAAAATGACTTTACATCTAGAATTTTAAAAATTATCTTTTCGAAGCTCAAAATCTCACTAAAAAATTTAGTTAGATTTAGATTTTTTTAAAAATAGATTCTCAAAATTTCTGTGACTCTTCTAAAAATTGGTTTTACATTAGAACGTTTTTCAATTTCTGCTCAGAGCTCAGAGATTCATTCAAAATGCTTTGGAAAACTTTCATGAAAGCTGTCTATTTAAATTGTGATATTTTCCGAAAGCTCAAAAGTTCTGAGCTTTTAAAATATATTTACATTGCAAATTATTTAAAAATATTCTTTTTACAAAACTCAAAGATTCCCTAAAAGCTCCAAAAACTCGCAAAAGCTCTCAAACTAGCTTTGTTTTACCAATTTTTATCAAAATATTTTTTTTCGAAAGCTCTAAGCTTTCAAGACTTTTGTGAAATTTCTAAAAATTGTTTTTGCATTAGAAAACTACAATTTTTTTCCAAGCTCTGAAAATCATCCAAGAAGCTTTAAAAATGCTTCCTAAGCTCAAAAATTTCCTTGAAAGCTCTTTTAATTTAATCAACATTTTATGGAAACTCAAAATCTTTAAGCTCTCAAGATTTCAGTAAAACTTCTAAAAACTATTTTTGTTAATCCAAAAAGCTTTAGAAAAACTTTTTAAACTCAAAAACTTCCCTGAAAGCTCTATCAATTTGAATCAAAATATTTTTTCGAAAGCTCTACTAAAGCTCAAAATATTATTCTCCAAAGCTAAAAAAATATCAAAAAGCTCTCAAAACTATAGCTTTGTTCATTGAAATTTAGAGAAAACAATGTTAAAAGTCAAAAACTTCCTAGTAAACTCTATCAATTTATATCAAAATGTTTTTCGAAAGCTCTTCTAAGCTTTCAAGATTTCTGTGAAGTTTTTAAAAATTCTTTTTCCATTAGAAAATTTTACAATTTTTTTTTTAAGCTCAAAAATCATCCAAGAAGCTTTAAAAAAAGAAGCTTTTAAAAGCTTCAAGAAGCTTTAAAAAAAAGCTTCTTAAGCTCAAAAACTATCTTTGAAGCTCTATTAATTTAAATCAATATTCTTCGAAAGCTCAAAAGCTTTAAGGCTCTGCTCCAATTAAGCTTGGGTCGGCTTGAGCGTGAGCGTCAACTCTTCCCCTCCCTCCCCTCCAGACTGACAAATGTCAAAATGTATTGAGAGCTGTGGAAGCGCGATGCTCACACGAGTACGGAGGGGCATGACGTGAGATTGGTGGGGATACGAAGCTCACGCTCAAGCCGACCGAAGCCTAATTGGAGCTGAGCCTTAAGGACCATTCGGTCCACGGTTTAAAATGTGTTTGGTCAACATCCATAAACTGCCAAATAATGATGGCAATCGACCTTCTGGTTCTTAAGATATTCATATTATTTCCATTCTTTTCATATTGACACTGTCGAAACATCAACTC
>CAKKOB020002630.1:0-12057 GCA_918844115.2 Phlebotomus perniciosus
GAAGAACGGACAACCAATTGCTGGACACTTGGTTCACGCCGGAACACCGAATTCACCGAGACGCAGTGCGAGTCTCTCGCCGGCGGACACAATTCCGCTGAGCGGATGGAAGCGTCCGTGGATGTCACAGGGACGAGTCCGTGAATGTCTGGTGAATCTCCTAACAACATGCGGACAACGTGTTGGTTTGCCAAAGAGTCCCTCGGTAAGTTTTTTCTCATTTTTTATTTATTTTTTATTGCATTTTGATATTTTCTTTTTACTTGTTAATCCGGCATGAAATTGTAAATTTCTATATTCGTTGAGGAGGAGAAGAAAAAAGAAAAGTTTATAACAAAATTTTCTCTTAAGCCTTGATTTTGGGATATTTTGTAAATATTTATGGTGTTTTTTTTTGTTATAAAAAACTAATTTCAATGTATATTCCCCTCTTATTCAAGGATGATTACATTAGTTCTCTATTTTCAAAGGTAAATTCCCTCGTTATCCCAAGAAATTGTGTTTTTTTTATATTTAAAAAAGAAAATAGAAACACGAAAACACATTTTTGAGTCACTTGAAAATAGATAAAAGCAAAATTGAGCACTAATTTTTTAATTTAAATCTTGCACAATTGTATAGAGGCACAAAATAGTTCGAAAATGAAAGATTTACAGCCTTAAGATCTCAAAATTGCATAGGAAGATCGAATTTCCCTTGAAATTAGCTAAAATATCACCCAATGAATTCTATTTAGGAATTCCTTAGGAAAGTTCCTATCTACCTGTCTGGTTTTCCACGGAAGTGTCCATGGAAATCCAAGGAACTTTCATACAGAATTCCATTGACATTTCCTACTAATTATTTTTCTTTGGAAATTTCCCAAAATAAAACGGATTAGTTTTTAGGGAAACCTTGTTAGGAAATGTCTGTAGAATTCCATGGACATTTCCACAAACATTGGAATGATATCTTATAATTCCATGGAATCTGATTTTCGAAACATATTTTATCATTTATTATCTTAAACCATATACCTATACCATTTATTACCAATAAAAAAGTAGGAAGATCTGATAAAATGTTACTACTTATATTAATGAGGGAGCAAGGGGGAGATATTATAGTCAGAAAGACTTACACAACTTCTAACAATTCTACATTTTATTGAAAAGATCCCCAAAGCTTCAAATTTGAAAGGTTTGAAGAGCTTTCATCCTATTAATTTTATTGTATATACAAAGCTTTCTAAAGCTTTATAAGAAAGCTTTCTAAGAAAATTTCTCATAAAGCTTTATTTGGAACGCTTTTTCAGGGAGCTTTCTAAGAAAAGTTTCTGAAACTTTCCGATGAAATTTTCTAAAAAAAGCGTTCCAAGAAAGGTTTCTAAAGCTTTATAAGAAAGATTTTAAAGCTTTCAAAAGCTTAGCTGGAACTTAAAAAGTTCTATCTGAAAGCTTAATTTTCCCGATTTTTTAAGTGCTCGTAAATTTCTGTTGAGCTTTAACATCAAGTTTAGAAAGCTTTCAGCTAATCTAGTTTAAATATTTCAAAGTTTAGGAATTATACTATAAAAGCTCCTGAACGTTTTTAAAAGACCTAAAGAAAACTTCTAAGCTGCTTCTGCTCTTTCTTTGAAGCTTTCAAAAGTTCTCAAAGGTCACACACACACTTCAATTCAAATGTACACCATTTCTGACGATAATATCTACCCCTTGTGAGGGAGCGACGATAATGAATTATTGCGCCATAACATTCTGCATTAATTTAATATTCTTTTACCTGTTTACTACCTTCCACTGTTATGTTATTATAAATATTTACATGATTTTCATGAGAGATTTCTTCATGATAAAGTTGATTAGCAACGACAACATTCAAGGTATAAAGATATTAACTATTACTTGCTGGAAAAAATCAATATTGACCTTTTTGAAAATTCATACATGCTGGTAAAATGTTATTGTTTTCCATTGAATATGCACTTTTCAACAATCTCCGGAGCTTTCAACGAGCTTTCATATCATTTTCCGGTTTAATACAATAATATTTTAATATGTTGCAAAAGTGCTTTCGCGCCACCAGAAAATGATAAAATTTACAAAGTTAGTTAAGGGATTATTTTGGTAAAGAAGAGTACCTATAGTAATTTCGTTACTTTCGCAAATTACTGCATGTGTTAGAGTTTTCCGCGAAATAATTGTATATAGAGGAATAGGATAATTGAATTTGCACAAACTAATTATTAATTTTTCTCTCGTTTTCTCTTTTTTTTTCTTGCATGAAATTTATGACCCACACACACAAAATGTTTAAAATTGCATTTGCAAGTGTTTGACCCTATTTAGTGGATCAGTTCAAACTGTTCAAACTGTAAGAAATTTTCCAAAAAAAAACATATTATTTGTAGAGCTTTTAACAAGAAGGGGAGATATTTAGAGTGGAAAAATGTACACCACGTCCTTTAAAAACTTTTCTATGGAAGTTTTTTGCCTTTAGAGGAATAATGAATAGGGGAAAGCGGGAAATTTTGGACTGGAAAATGGATTTTTAATCTAGCAAAATTGGTGAAAATTTGAGAACAAAGCTTTTAAAGCCCATTTTGCAAAATTTCATATTTATTTGATAATGTGGATGCATTTCCATATGAAAATACTTATATTCTAGCAATTAAATTCAAGGGTTTTGTGAAACTATAATATTTGATGTTATCTCGGGTTTCATAAAACTTTGTGAAGGTTTCCTCGGAGAATTTCTTAAGGTTTTGCGTGTTTCACGAAAGTTTGTGAAGGTTTCTTTAAAATTTCTCAAGGTTTCTCGTGTTTCACGCAACTTTATCAATGTTTCACAGAGAATTTCTCAAGGATTCTCGTGTTTTGCGAAACTCTATCAATGTTTCACAGAGAATTTCTCAAGATTTCTCGTGTTTCGCAAAACTTGTGAAGGTTTCTTAAAAATTTCTCAAGGTTTCTCGTATTTCACGCAACTTTATCAAAGTTTCACAGAGAATTTCTCAAGGTTTCTCGTATTTCGCGAAACTTTGTGAAGGTTTCTTTAAAATTTATCAAGATTTCTCGTGTTTCACGAAACTTGTGAAGGTTTCTTGGAGAATTTCTCAAGGTTTCTCGTGTTTTACGAAATTTTATCAATGTTTTACTGAGAATTTCTACAGTTTCTCGTATTTCACGGAACTTTATCAATGTTTTACAGAGAATTTCTAAAGGTTTCTTGTGTTTCACGAAACTTTGTGAAGCTTTTTCGAAAATTTCTCAATTTTTCTCGTGTTTCACGAAACTTGTGAAGGTTTCTTTAAAATTTCTCAAGGTTTCTCGTGTTTCACGAACCTCTTTGAAGCTTTCTTGGAGAATTCTCAACGTTTCTCGTGTTTTACAAAATTTTATCAATGTTTCATAGAGAATTTCTCAAGGTTTCTCGTGTTTCGCGAAACTTTGTAAAGGTTTCTTTAAAATTTCTCAAGATTTCTCGTGTTTCACGAAACTATGTGAAGGTTTCTCAGGATTTGCAAAACATTTCTCGAATAACTCACCAGGGATTCTCCATATTAGTCACCCCTTGATAAAATTAAACATCCAAATCCATTTTGATTAAAGATTTTGATCCCAATCATCAAAAATTCCCAATACCAAATAAATTTAATCATAAAAATATAATATTCAACATTAATAAACAAAAATTACTATCTTTAAAGCCTTGCTTAAAGCTTAAAACTGGCTTGAAGCTTTAATCTAACTTGAATCTTGCTTAAACCTTCAGGTTTAACCTTAAGTTTAAAGCTTGTTTTTGTTTTTAAATTAAATTTTATCCAAATATTTAAAGCTGATTTGATAGCGTGGATCCCCCTTTAACTTCCCATTCATGGTGTACATTTAATCAAACCAAAATATCTCCCTGTTGGCTTTTAGTTAGAATTTTGTGATGTTTTGCGTATATTTGTTTAGAATTTCCGCGAAGATTTTTGTTCTCATGAAAAAATTTGCAAAGAGCCAACATTTAATTTCCCCTTCAGGTGATCTTCAGTCAATCATCCGACTTGATGGAGCGTCAATCATCCGCCGCCTCCAGCACGGATGAGACTTCCGGTCCACAGCAGGATCTGAGCGGTGGATCCCGTCGCGATGACGGTCAACCGGATTTCGGGGTGTTTAAGGACTTTGACTTCCTGGAGTATGAGAGTGAGAGTATTGAGGGTGAATCGACGGATAATTTCAATTGGGGCGTGAGGAGGCGTCCCCTGTCTGAGGGTGACAGTGAACCACTGACGGGATCCAAGCCACATTCCCTCGTGGAGGAGAGTTTGAGTGAGAAGACTCCTTTGCCGCGTCGGAAGCGCCATCCGGCGGATGATAGCTCGGATGAGGAGGTTGAATCTGAATCTCCTCTCGATGAGGATCAACGTCCACTGTTTACGAAGCCCTTCCTCACGGGTCCGCCGACTTCTCTCAGTTTGCGTGAGCATCGCCACAGGCGCGATTCGGTGTCCAGGAGTGATACTAGTGGCTCCAGTGCGGGAGATTTGGGCGATATAACACCTTGCAATGCGTCACCGCATTTGCCGGGATTGATCTCCTTCAGGGCGCCGATTAGGGATGACGGGGAGGAGGCTTGGAGGCAGCAGATGCAAGCTCTGCTGGTCAATCAACCATCCGGACATGCGCCGGAACTCCTTCATCAGCTCTACTTGCTGGTGAAGGAGCTGACAGTGAAAACAATCAGTTTGTCCAAGGAATCCCTGAGATTCTTCACGGGAATTGGTCAACAGTTGGGAAATAGGATTTCAGTCATGATGGACTTGTTGGCGTCCAAAGGGGAACCCCCTCGCGTGTGGCATCATCAGGGCATCGTAACGACTCCGAGACTGTTTGAAAGTCTCCGATTTGGCGTTCTGGAGGTTCAAGAACATCTTGAGACATTCTTTGATCGCAAGGATCACGTCCTTGAGGTGAGTTTATTAAAAATTTAATTTTTCCCCAGCAAACAGTTTTGCTCTATCGAATTACAAGTTGTAATTATTGTTTTCGGGAGGAATTCTCAATAACAATTTGCTTGGAATTATATTTGAAGCAGTTCAGATTTCAGAGGAATTTTTCGTCAGACAAATTGTTTTAGCGGAAGTCTCGTGTTTCTCTTATTGCTGCAGGAGAATTTCTCATTTTGCTTTTCAGCGGAAAATGAGAAAAGATATTTTATTTTAACGTGACAAAAGAACGTGAGAGATGCAACAAATTGGTGAAATGAAATTGAGAGGAAAACGTATGCAATTAGAATGAATTATTAGTTATTGAATTGAATTACTGGGAATCCTACTGATTTGTTAGAAAAATCTACTGATTTGTTAGAAAAATCTACTGATTTGTTAGAAAAATCTACAGATTTGTTAGAAAAATCTACTGATTTGGTAGAAAAATCTACTGAATTGTTAGAAAAATCTACTGATTTGGTAGAAAAATCTACTGAATTGTTAGAAATTCTACTAATCTCATTAGAAAATCTACTGATTTGGTAGAAAAATCTACTGATTTGTTAGAAAAATCTACTGAATTGTTAGAAATTCTACTGAATTATTAGAAATTCTACTGAATCTCATTAGAAAATCTACTAATTTGTTAGAAAATCTACTGATTTCTACTAAATATCCACTAGAATATCTATTGAATTTTTCCTAAGATTCTTAAATCGTCTGAATTTATTTTACCTTAAATTCCAAATTGAACAATTCTCTAAAATTCCAAGCCAATTCTCCCAATTGTCCCCCGAGAAATCCCCTCAAATTTATCACCTCAAAGATTAATCCTCTTTTATTATCAACATATTTACGCGTTGTTTGTTTTTTGCTTGTATTTTTCTCTTTTTTCAGTGCCTCGATTCGGTGAAAACATCATGCAAATTAGCTCTCTTTGGTGATATTGATCTGCAGAGTGACAGCGCTGGAGCATCTGGATTCTCATTTGATCCCGCAACTGCGGAGATTCTCATTGATCTGGGACGCGGCCTGTATAAGCTCATGTTCCAGTTGTTGTTGCTCATTGAGTCAGACAACAAGATTCTCGTCAGTATTGTGCAGAATTTGAGGCAAAATGAAAAGGTAAGATTTTACATTTAGGCTGCTTTCAAGCAAATTCCATTCAAGTCCTTTTTGGTTGAAAATTGTCTCAAGTATAGTAATTTATATCCAGCAAGGGAGAGATATTATGTTAAAAAAGATGTACACCACTTTCAGCACTTCAACATTTTGTGGAAAAGCTCCCCAAAGCTTCAATTCGGAAGTTTTGATGAGCTTTCATTCTATCAGTTTTATTTTCTAAAGTTTATAAAACTTTCTAAGGAAGCTTTCTAGAGTTTTCTGAGAAAGCTTTCTAGAGCTTTACAAGAAAATTTTCAAAAAAAGTTTTTAAAAAAGTTTCTAAAGCTTTATAAGAAAAGTGTCACTAGAAACTTTTTTAAAAAAGTTTTTTTTAAGGTTTTTGAGCTTTCAAATAGAGCTTTCTGAAGAAGCTTTCTAAATAAGGTTTCCAAAGCTTTCCAAGAAAGCTTTTCGATTGAGCTTTCTGAGAAAGGCTTCTAAAGGTTTCTAAAGCTTTCTAAAAAAGGTTTCCAAAGTTTTGTAATAAAACTTTCTAAAAAAGCTTTTTATGAAAGTTCCGAAACTTATATTTTTATGAAAGCTTAGAAAATTTAAGCTTTGTTAAAAAGTTTCTAAAGCTTTATAAGAAAAATATCACTAGACAGCTTTTTGAAAGAGATTTCTAAAAAAGTTTTCTAAGGTTTCTAAAGCTTAAAATGGGAGCTTTCTAAGAAAGATTTAAAAAACTTTCTAAGAATGCTTTCGGAAAAGGGTTTCTTAGAAAGGTTTCCAAAAGCTTTTTAAGAGAGCTTTCTGAAAAGATTTCTAAGAATGGTTTCTAAAGCTTTCCAAAGCTTTCTAAGAGGGCCTATTAAAGTTTTCAAAAGTAGGTTTCTAAAGCTTTTTTTTAATAGAGCTTTCTAAGAAATCTTTCTAAAGCTTTCTATGAACGATTTTCTAAAATTTTGTAAAAGCTTTCTAAAAAAGAACTTTCTAATGCTCCTGTTCTTCCTTGGATGCTTTCAAAAGTTTTTAGCACTTCCAAAAGCTCTCGCGCACTTCCCTTGAAATATACACCATTTCTCACCATAATATCTCCCCCTTGTTGTCCATTTTGAATTAAAAAAAAACGCTCGAAATTAACTTTTCGGCAGATGAATGACTTCTCAAAGACCCTAACAAACATCCGTGGGACTCTGTTGCGTTGCATGGACGACACGGAGATGGACTCATTGGACACATCCACATCCACTGAGGGTGAAAACACCCCCACTCCGTCGCCCAGTGTCCCCATGACGAACGCTGAGTTCGAGAGCGTCGCGGTGGAGTTGATTGAGCATCAGCGCTGGTCAGCCGCGCTCGCTCACGTGCGACAACATCGTCAGCTGACGGCTAATGCGCCGCCAATGTCGCCCGGCGGCGACGCGACGCTCAAGCTCTGCCACCACGAGAGCTGCTCAGCCCCCGATGACGTCACGCTCATCATGAACATCTACTCGCAGAGACTGACAAAGGAGCGCCAAGGTGAGTCCTCAAAATGGGGGGAGAATTTCTTATCGCATATAATTCCATATTAATGCATGTGAATAGGGGAGAAGTGGGAGGATGGGAGAGTTTATTGGATTCGACCCAGAAATGATATTGAAATTTTAAAAAGTTTAGAAAAATCATATTCAGAATGTTTTTGGTTGAATTTTCTATTTTAATTGAGGAAATTCAAAGGGAAATCTTTAAAAAAATTAATTTTCAAAATTTTAACCTCAAATTTATTAGAAAGCTAGCAATTTGGAAAAAAGGGACATTTAAAGGAAGCGCGAGAAATAATTCATCAGTTAAATCAATGATCAGCTGACAGAAGAAATTTACGTAAAACCCGTCAAACTAAATGACAAGCCAACTTGCTTTTTCATCTGACAACCCCATTTTTTCTCACATTTTCTTTTTCAAACATCCTAATCTTTTTAAGTGCAGATTTTCACCAATTTCCACAGAAAATCCATTTTCTGCAGCCTGTAGAGTGTAGAAAATCGAAAATTCGCCCCAAATACGATTGAGGTTATTTTAATCTCAGCTTGAAATGGCGGAAATCCACTTGCAAGTCAGCTAGGAACTGCCATGGCGTCAAATGCAAATTTTTAAGTAGACTCAACAGACTTTTGTTTATCTCTGGCTTAAATCCAGAGTGAGCAGAAGTCGATTGTCCCCATTTAATATTTTCAATATCTTGAATTTGATGCCATGCCAGTTCCTGGCTGGCTTGCAATGCTAATTTTGCCTTATTATCCCTCATCAAGTGGACAAATTTAACGTTTTTCCACCTGGATTTCCACCCAAATTACTTCATTATAGACACTCCTCTGTGTTTTCCAGCCCTTACAGGCTTAATAAAAGTGAGTTTTTTGCTAGAAAACGAACAAAAACTGTTTTTCGCGAGTCGCTGTCAAGTGTCAAAAAGAAATTGTGAGCCGAAGTGACATTTAGCGGCGCATTTTCATGTAAATTTGAATAAAAAATATACATCAAATTGTTGAAAATGATGCCCCCATTCCTTGTTAGAGTGAATTTCTGGTATATTTTATGTGAAAATTTGAGAAAATGAGTTGTCAGGCGCAACTGTCAGATGGCATGCAATTTTAATTTGACGTAAATTTTCTGAACGGATATCGCGGTTCTTCATGTTTCTATCTTTAATTTTGAATGGAATTTTGTGAAACTTTAGACGACTTTTCGATGAAATTCGACAGCAATGCCGATAGCAGGATGTTTTATTTGTATCTTTGCTGTAAAATAGTAACTGTCAAGGGATTTTTTCGATATCGAATAAGCAGATTTTCGAGGAACTAAAGTGTTTTTTGGGAAAGCTTGGGAAATCAAACATTTTGAATAAAATTTGCATAATTGATTACATTTTTCTTTAACCGATTGTCATATTTGACAGTTGCTGTCAAATGGAATGCTACCAAAACTCATCGTATTCTCGAAAAATAAGCTTATAATAAGATTTATGATCAGAATCTCGTCTAAAAAAGGTTTCTAATTTGAAGAAGGGTTAGAAAGCTCTTGTAAAATAAAATGTCTAAATATATTTCTGTCCAAGGTGGACCTCCTCTCCTCTATTTGCAAGTTTCTCAGGGGGAAATTCATCTTAGCAATATCATTTAAATCTGTATTAGCAATCTTGCGGATTATGCTTATAAGTGAGATGAATGGGTTTGAGACTCCATTCATCATTCACTTAATTTCCACTCGACTATCACTTTTCAGATTAAAAGGGAAAGAATCTGTGGAAAAATTTAACCCAGTTTCTCAATTTTAAGGATTTTAAACATAAGATTTCTCACTCTCCTTCTTAATCCGATTAATGAAGTGTCTTTTTTTTCGCCTTTTTCCTTCTCTTCCTTTACGACTCCATCAATTTTGGGACTATATATAACAGACGTCTACATAATTTCGCGTGCGGAAAATGAAGTCACTGATACGTATACAATTTTAATGGAAAATCTCTTCCACGTGTCATCGGCGTTGAACGCGATGGAGTTGACGCTGAAGAACAGCTCGTCGTCTGGCTCGAGTTCGGGCGGCGGAGCGATTGGCTACGCACCGCCACCGGGTGGATCATCATCGTCAAAGGACACAGTGGATATCATAACGACGCTCTAGGAGTGGGAAAGGGGGGCCGTCGAGGGGCGGACGCGCCGGAGACGGAGACGCCAGAAGAGACGCCGAAGTCTCAAACATCCGCAACAACTGTCTCTGATTCCATTTCGGCGATTCTCAGACTCCAAGGATTGAGAGGCGCGCGTGAGAAAGTTTTTTAATTATCGCGCGTCCAACCAACAAACTCTCTTTTTCTCAAGGACTGCGGGTTTTTTTTCGGAAAGACTAGAAGAAGAACACCTCAAGTGGTAAATTCCTTTTCAAACTCTTATATTTTATTTTTTGCCTTGAGATGAGATTTTTGATTTAGAATTTTGTCGATTGATAATTCCGTCACGTGTTTTTATGACATTTTTTTCTCTTGATTTTCTTCATTTTTTAACTTTAAATATTCTTATGTTAGTCTTCGAGTGAGTGAATTAAAATTTTAAGTAGTGAAATATAAATAAAAATAAATATAGTATTTCTTATAGAGGATAAAAATGTGTTTTGGAATTCTCAATCAGCAAGGATATCATTTCTAGATTGGATTGGGTTTGGTTTATATTAAAAAAAAATTCGTATTGTACCAATTTTTAAAAATTATCGACTGCAACCGGCTTAAAATTGTTGGAAATTCAACGCCTGATAATCCTGTGGAATTCTTACAGATTATGCCAACTGGAATACAGGTAAAAGTAGATTGCGGCAAAAGTATGACGACAGACAGGTATGTATATTTCACTTGTTTCTTATTTTTCTCGATAGTGTCCAATGCAAGGGGGAGATATTATGGTCAGAAGTGGTGTACATTTGAATGGAAGTGCGCAAGAGCTTTAGGAAGTGAAAGTGCTAAGTCAAGTAATTTTGAAAGCTTTCAATGAAGAACAGGAGCTTTGAGAAGTTTTTCCCAGAGCTTTAAGATTCTTGAAGAGCTTTTGGATAATCCAAGGAGCTTTAAAGGAAATTTCAAAACATTGAGAAATATAAGCTTAACAAAGTGACAGCCTTCTAAATCTACTGTAAAACATTTCAGAAATTTACAAGCATTTAAAAAAAAAATAGAAATTTTATGAAGCTTTCGGATATTTTTAGAGCTTTTGAGACTTTTGAAGTTCTCGTTAATCTTTTGAGAATTCTTGAAAGTTTTCAAAACTTCATTAGAAAGTTTTAGAAAGCTTTCTAAGAAAATATTCTTATTAAGGTTTATTAGAAAACTTTAGAAAGCTTCCTTACAAAGCTCTAGAAAGTTTTATTTAGAAAGCTTCATTAGAAAGTTTTGGAAGGCTTCCTTAGAAAGATGTAGAATACTTCTTAAGGAAACTCAGAAAGCTTCCTTAGAAAGCCTTGAAAGTTTCATTGAAAAGCTCTAGAAAGTTTTAAAAACTTTAGAAAGTTTCTTTAGAAAGCTTTAGAAACCTCTCTTAGAAAGTTTTTTTTGAAAGTTCCAGAAAGATTTCTTAGTAAGCCCCAGGAAAACTATGGAGCTTTCTTAGAAAGCTCTAGAGAGCTGTGGAAAGCTCCCTTAAAAAGCTCTGAAAATATTTCTTTATAAGATTTAGAAGACCTTAGTATAGAAACTGAAAGCTTCCGAAACAGAGTTTTGGGAGGCTTTTCTACAATATGTGGAAGTGCTGGAAGTGGTGTACTCCCTTTTGACCATAATATCTCCCCCTTGGAAAAAGCGCTTTTAATGTTTAGATCCTTATAAAACGCCATTTAGCAACTTCTGAGAACAAGAAACGTTGTTTTTTCAATTTAAAACGCCTATTTGACAACTTTTGATCTTATAAAGCGGCGTTTGGAGATTACAAATTGCCGTTTAGTAACGTTTGAATTCAAAAAGCGCCGTTTCAATGTGTTAAGTCGCTAAAAAATGTCTCCTAACGCTTTTCACACACTTGAATTTTTAAAAAAGCAAATTATTTACTAAATATTTCAAGAATTTAATATTTATTTTATACATTTTTTTTATATTTTTTGTTTTGTATATTTTTTTATTTTACCAACGCGGCACAATAATTACAAATCAAGCAAATAAATTCTTTTGAATTTATCCTAATTATTCAATTCTGTTAAATTTCTTCTAAAATACTTTTACGTTTTTGAATATTTTTTAAACTTCTGTTAACAAGGGTCTGAATAAATGATCTCCCGGCGGTGTGAAATCAAGGAAGTCGCCAGAAAGGCGTCTCAGAGCGTCTCTCATCATAAAACCAAACTGTTTTAATTTCTACGGGGCGCCTGTACAATGGCTCGTGAATTTTCCTGATTTAAAATTTGTATTATTACACCGGTTTAATAGTTCTGTGACCGTGAAGGGTTGTCCTGGAATTTTCTCACGAAAAAAAAAACGACAG
>CAKKOB020002631.1:0-12057 GCA_918844115.2 Phlebotomus perniciosus
GGCAAATTCCTATAATGTTAAGACAGGCCATATTACCCCAATCAACTCCTTCATACATTGTGAGCCGCTAACGCTTCATCTTTGTGTTAAAAAAGTCAAAATTGTCCGAAAAATCGGTAAAGTTGTATGAATGTTACTAATATGAGATGATGGGACCTTCCCCTATAGCATGGGGTTTATGTTAACCCATTCTGATCAACCCTATCCTTTATCGTGACCAGCTAACACTACATTTTTATGGTCAAAAACTCGAAAATGTTTCGAAAATGTGTCAAATACCAATAGGGGATGGCGGGTCAACTTCTATATGTAAGAGCGCATTCGACCAAATTGACATTAGTTATCCCCGTCGACGGTCGAGTCCACCCCTGATCCTATATTCCTTAAGTCCCTCCTCTTTCCCCTACCACAAGCTGGTTCTGAGGGTCACTGATACTTTTGTTATAAGGGCAACTGTATCACATTTCCGTGAGAGGACTCGTCCACCGCAGACGTCCGATCACCAAGAAGTTGGAAGAGGGGTGGTGGCCCCAGTTCCCGGCGCGAAATTCCTAAGTCTCCCCTAGGTAGAACTCCATCTGAGCTTTACAATATGCAGTCTTCGGCAAAAGTCATATTGTCCGGATGTAAGGGAATGGTGATGCCATTCCGCCATTTTGATAAACCCAAAAATATTATTTCTTGCGAATAAAAAATAATTGTGTTTGTTTAGACTTCGTTTAAACTTAAGGCTGAAGGCTAGTTTAAAACTGAAGTCTAGTTTAAAGGCTAGATTAAAGCTTAAGTCTAGATTAAAGCTTAAGTTTAGCTTAAAGCTAAAGACAAACTTATGGTTTAAGTTTAGCCTAATACTTAAAACTAGCTTAAAGGTTAAGCCTAGCCCATTCTTTATCTTCAAAATTTTGCAATTAAAATTGGATTTCTTCCTATTCTGAGTTCGAAACAAAAGACTCATAGCTCCCATAAGTCGATAAAGCAGGAGATTTACCACGCGCTTTTTTTAATTGAATAAATGAAGATGGTTTGTGGGTGTTTTTGGTTAATTTTGGGGCTAGATTTATTACCTTTGGTGGCTATTCTTGGCTTCTGGCTTTGATCAATGACTATATTGATTAAAGAAATTGTTTAGAATGATCAGGATGTTAAGTAAATATAACCTTCTCAATGTATTCATAAAATTTACTATTAAAGCCAGTAGCGAATGAAAATTATTTATAACGCCATTACGATGAAGTCGAGTTATTAATATCTGATGGTAATCTCGTGATGTCTTTTTACGACATTTTATAGACGCAATGCTGGTGGCTAAAATTAAAATGATATTCGAAAATGAAAATAAAGAGATACAGTGAGGGAAATTTTGCGTAAAGAGAAGAGATGTTGCGGGTATATTATTAAATTTTTCGGAATGTCAAATGATATACTTTCATAGTTGAAATTCCTTTCTATGGATATGTATTGCGGAGAAATGTATAAATTTTGATGTATTCTCCGTCATGAGACAGCAATATTTAGATGATGATGTGAGTAATAAAATATTTAAATTTAATTGTCACCATATGGTTCGTAAGTGACGGTCTCATTTCACATTTTGTGATATTTTCACAGATATTATACAACGTTTTAAAGTTAAATGATATGTTTGATATGAATCTTATTGGTTTTCAAAATTGCTATTGAAAACACCCGCGTAAAATTTAATTATATTTTTTTTGTCAGGAATAGGAGGACAATTATTCGTAATTACAATTCCGGATATTTGTCCGCACATACTATTTACATTTGATATTTCACAAGACCAAAAAAAGTCTGTCAATTAAAATGGAAAATCGACAATTATAAAATTGTATATAACTATTATTTGGATGAAAGTAAATAATGCAGAAGCTCGTGATTGTCAATGTTTCTTTCGCGGAAATTAATGTTACTAATTGTGCCAATATACACACTTTGAGTCTCATTTCATTTGGTCAATTATTCCATGTTGCAATTATTTTGTATGTCTCTTGTAGTTTCTGCTTTTCCATTGTATGTGGGTTAATTGCACTTGTTACTGAAAATAAATATTTTGTGGCGATCCCAAACGAGGGTGGAGACAAAAAAAGAGCGGGAATGCAAATACATATTCAGAACATTGTGCTCCTCTTCATTATTAACAATTAAATTTGCGCCTCTGGACTGAAGCCCCCAGTGTTGGAGAGTCACTCCAACTGGTAAACCTCATACACTCTCTCTCTCTCTGGTTCAACATTTTGTTGTTTAATTATATGTATGTGCTATTCAGGAATAACTGAATGTTGGGGTGAATACCACCCCCCTTTGTCACTAATTCCATTTCATTCTCTCGCCAATTTGACAGTGTACGATAAATTTGGTGTCACTCCACATTTCGAATTTCTCATGAGCTTTTGAAGCGAATTTTACATTCTGGGAGAAAAAGCGGTGCAAAGTGACTTTGAGTGATGATAAAGTAAGAAGATTATAAGTAGCGATGATATGTAGAAAAAATTAGCGTTACCAAGATTGACTTGAAGTTGGCAAGAAAATCAACCGAAAGATGGTTTGTGTCTCTGCTATGAATAGGATTGCTTAGAGTTGGAATGAACTGACAAAGGTAATTTACGTCAAAGTAACCAGCAAGTCAACGGGCAGTTTCACCTGGCAACACCATTTTCCCCACCTTTTCATATAACCTTTATTATTAGAATGGGTTTGAAGAAATTCTTTAAAAAAATCTAATGAGTACCCACGTGATCGGTTTGTGGCAAGTAAAACCCTTGAAAAGACAGTTCGAAGCTTTTGACATTGAAAAAGTGTTCTTAAAGTGTTATAAAAACTTTTTTTTAGCACTGGTCTAAAAGTGGTCTAAGTGTTATACAAACTTTTTTAGAACTGATCTAAAAGTAGTCTAAATGTGTTGGAAATTCAAAGACCTTTCAAATGAGTACCCACATGATTGGGTTGAGACTCAAGAACGAATTCCGGTTTAAAACTGGTTTAAACCTGGATTAAGTTTAAACCGGCTTAAACCGATTTAGGATTGTAGGAAATTCAAAGACCTTTCTGATGAGGATCCACATGACGGGGTTAAGGCTCGAGAAGAACTTCCGGATTAAAACTGGTTTAAATTCGGATTAAGTTTAAACCGGTTTAATATTGTAGGAAATTCAAATACCTTTCAAATGAATATCCACATGATGGGTTTGGGGCGAGTAAAAACCTTGAAAAGAGAATTTCAAACATTTGACCTTGAAAAACCGTTAGACGGAATGTATGGAGGTCATTGGCATGTATGGGCGAAAAGTGCGTCTAGTGATTCTACAAAACATATGTGAAAATGAAAAAAATCGTTAGAGCCGTTTTCGAGATATATCAAAAAACATGTTTTTATAGGGGATAGGGGGGCTTTTCAGAAAAATGAAAGGCCTGGTCCTGATCCCCGGATCGACTTTAGGGAGGGTCCCCCATAGACCCGAAGTCTCTATCTGCAACCGTTTGGCCTCCAGGGCGGTAACAGACGGATAAACGGAGAAACATTTGGATTCCAGTATTGCCATTTTTGTGTCGGGGCAATAAAATAACATGTTTGTCTGATATCTTAACTTTTGGTTAAAATATTAGCAAAAAATATGTTGGAAAATTCCTTAAACAATGTTTTTTATCATTGTTTTCAAAAATACTGCTATAACAGTCAGTTAGTTACTGCTTATTTTTCGATACCTGCTTCCCTAATATTCGATATTGTCTCTGTTATATGTAGATGAATATCAACAGTGTTTACCGACAAAGCTTTTCATCGAATTGACGATGTCATGAATGGTAATTTAAACACAAATAGCATAACACAAAATTCATAAAGCATTCTCTCATCCACTCAGGCCTTTTTCATCCTATATATGCAACTTTTGACGCAAAACTATTATGAGTGTAACATAAATTTCATTCTGCCGGTGTATATATGGGGTTTGTACGGGAGGATCAGAGGGAACCCCAAAGTTAACATATATAATGAGAGAAGAGCCCGTGTATATAGAATGGAATCACATATAAGGCACTGTGTGTAGTTGCTTTGTAGTCTAACTCACAGTCAGTGTTATATTAAAATGGCAAGTGTTCATTACGCTTGAGGAACTAAATGGCATGATGTAAATAAGAGTGAAGAGCGAGAGGTCGGGGGGTGGGGGAGATGTTATAGAGAATCATCGTGTTTTGTGGCACTTAACTTGACGGTTTTCACCACCTCCCCCTTATCCGGTATACATAAAATGGACAATGATGATGAGGGGGTAGAAGAAAGAATAAAGCGATGCACACAAACAATTCATAGTATTTTCTCTTGGCTCCGGACGAAGTGTGTACAAAACCATGCCCTCTCATGTTGAATGCCTCCTTTTTTCGGGCTCTTGGCCATTTTATGCCCTTCCTGAACAAATATTTTCACCCACAAACCCCGCCACACTCTTACGTTGAGAGGCTATTTTCACTCTTGCCCCAAGAGTCGACGATGTTTGTTATAAGAGCCAAGAGAGTGAGACATAGGGGAAAAAAGTGCATAATTAAGGAAAATGTTTTCCTTATTTATGGCTAATGCGAATTTCTTGACAATTTATTGAGATCCGGAAGGGAAGAAGCGAGCGTCAAACTTCAACACACCATACATAATGATGTGAAATTACAAAAAAATATATAAATTTATATGTTATGTAAAGAGGGAAAAGAAGAAGGTTTACTTGCGTCAATGGAAAAGGTGGAAAAGGTAACTCAATTTAACTCCATTACTTCCCTGTCTAAGTTTTTTTTCCTTGGCTTTGCCGAGCTGTGAAAAATTAATATAAAACACATTATCTTGCAATTAATAGATAATCACGTTTATACAGAGTGTGGGGGTGGGTTCATTTCCCTTTCTTTTTGTTTTACACAATTTAATTTTCTAATTTTGTGGAAAAATGTTTTTTTGGGAAAACCACTCGGTTTTTGTATATTAACACTTCAATGATCATAACAGTTATTTTGGAACATCAAATACGATGAGTTTTCGATGTGTTCTAACATCGATTGTCACTCTTAACAATCTATGAAAAAGAACAGTCAATGGAATTGTGAAACTTTTGCTTCAAAATTAATTAACACTTCTTCGTCAAAGCATATATTTTTTGCATATCAAAAACGATAAGTTGCAGTTGCATTGATTTTACATAGATTGTCAATTGATGTCGTCTGGTAAATATTTGTCTCCCATCCCCTTTCATTATATTTTGAAATCATTACATCGACAAAATTAGAGTAATTCTCCATTGCGGCGCCTTAGTTTTTAAAATTGATTTAAAAAAGACGGCGCCACTGTCGCTTTCATCGAATAGTTATCGATGGTTTCGGAAAAATAGGGCTTGAAACATTAGAAACCGCACATAAGGGCTCATCCGGTGCGTTTTGGCAACGAGATCTTAAAAACGTGTAAAAACTTTTTCAAAGGATCTTAAAGCAATTTGTAAGAATCTTAAATTCTCAATTAAGTTTGAAAATTAAAAAAAAAACTGATAAGCTTCTGGGGAAGCTTTAAAAAAACTATATGCAACTCGAAATTTTCTTAAAATTCTTAAATTTTTTAAAAAACAATTTTTTTAAAGTTTAAAATCTTAAACCAAAGATCTAAAAATTTGATTTAATTTTTTTATTTATTTTTTTTCATTTTTTGTAAAATTTATTATTTAAGCAATTTTCTTGAAGTCAGTTTGAAAAGAGTTTCATCATTAAATTTCATCGAAAACTCATCAAAGGTTCAGCAAAAATTAGACTTTGAAACCTTAGAAACAGTGATTCCTGTTTCGTACGATCAAAGAAGTGTTAAAAGATTTAAAATTGGAAAAAAGTATAAGATTTTCATCTTTTAAATTTAAAAAATTTACTCTGTATTAACTCATTTCATTAACGCGCAATACAAAAAAAAGTTAATTTTTAATTCATTATTACGCACATTGTATTTTCTACGTGTGAAGTATTTTAACAACTCGCAGCTCCTTCTCTTGTCTTCTCTTCTCCAACAAATAAAGTGGTCCCAAGGATGAATATCCAGATACATTTTTAATTATGGCACATATTTTACCGTGTTTTATTAATACTTGGGCTTTTTTTTGTTTTTTCATATAGTCAGTCGCGCTGGGTTGGTTGGTTACGATGCTGTGGGGCTTTTAATGTGTATGGTTGGTTGTTATTTAGATATATATTTATATATATAAAATATAAAAACAGCGGGTGTTGACTTGGCATTGGTTGTGCAGCATAAAATATATTTTACAACATGATACCATATTTTATATATTGAAATTTTCACACACAATTTTCTAGTATATAGCTGTCGTATTTTAATATTAAAGTGTCATACTTGCACCAAATATTGGGCGCCGTGAATGGTGGGTGGGCTTTTCCCAAATCAGCATGAGAGGGAAAAGAAATTGCACATAGCTGGTTTTATGTAACAACCCCACCGTATAGATGGCTTTTCCACGAGCAGAACTTCATGTTCCAGCCAACACTTGGCTGGTGAATATGTATAATATGTATAGAATGAGAGCATGAGGATTTTTATCGAGGGCGGTGATGCGGTTGCGATATTAAAGTGATTTAAATAAAGTATAAGCGATAATTGCCATGTATGTGTAAAACACGTGGAAACATGCATGTGATATGGGAATGAAAATAATGACGGAGCATCCAAGAGGGAGATTAAAATCTCCTATATAAGATTCTGCCCAGATACTACTCGGGCAATTACTCGAATTACTTCATTATTTTCAAGAGCCACATTGCGGGGGGGGGAGGAATATCACCCAATATTGAGGTGAAAATTCCTCCATCTGAGATTTACGACATACTCATCCGGGGTTTTTGAAAAGTTTTTCACAAGCTGCAGAAAACCCGAGAGATGAAGAGTGAGCGCGTGAAAAAAGCCCGTGTATATATATCGTCAAGTTATGAGCTTCTCGCTCTCTTCTAGTTATAAAAGTTTTATTTATTTATTAAATATTCAACATAAAGAGTACTTTGATATTCTTGTAACATTTGTCAGAAAGTTTAGAAAATATATGTGACATGTTAGACGAAGGAAAAATTCTTTATAACACATCAACCCGCAGAGCTTTTTTGATCAAGCCGCATGTGAAGTGAAGGCAAAACTTTTACGCCTTAGGGATTGTATAAGCTCCTTTTTTTATGTCATGTTTTGTTATTCACTTACATTCTAACATTTTTTTTTCATCGTTCATACATGATGAAGTGGCTGATATATTTTTTTCTTGTGTTCAGAGCTCTAAAAGATCGGTGTTAAGTGAATAAAGCAATATTTGGTGGTAAAATATGAGGAAATATAAGACACACTTGTTTATGCAAATTGCATAGGCAAAGATATATTATTTTGCATGTTTATAGGGCAAGAGGAGATTGAAGAGATGAACTCTTGTTATCATTATGAGCTTTTAGAGAAATTGCGAGAAAAATATTTCATAGCGCGCGCCTTCGTGAAAAGCACTGCAATATCGCAAGTTCATTTTTGTGAGACTTATTTTCTTGACAATTTTTTGAAAACAATTTTAATTTTGACATCGACACATAAAAGGATCACATTTTAATATTTTCAACGATGCATGTGATGAAAAATTCCTTTTATCACATCGCCAGTGTTGTTGGTGAAAAGCATTTGAAAATGCTGCGAAATTCTTGAGTGTTGAATGTCTGCAAAGGTGTAGATGAGTGCCATATAATCCATTTTATTTGGTTAGTGTAGCATATCAGTCGAATGGAAAGTGGATGCCTTTCACTGGGGTGGAATTTTCTTAAATTTCAATACGAAGGAACATCTACAGCTATGTTACATGATATTTTGTCGACGGTGTGTATAAATATAATAATATTGAAAATGAGATGTTCTAGAGATGGATTTTAGGTATAGTGGGTAGAGTAAAAGTTTCAAATTTTATCCCCTATTCAATTATCATCTCTTGAAAGGTGACAATTTACCCTCACTTGTGCTGTTTTTTTTTACCACCTAAAAGGAGGCACTTTTTTGCCTTCTTGAACCCCCGTTGATGGTGAAAGGTAAATGGATGAAAGAGGTGTATCATTTACAATCTCTTGTGAACAGGCAGAGGCGGTTTTATTGAAATAAAGAGCGCCTTATACAAATTTTTAAGAGATTTTTGGCGCTTTTTATCATTAACAATCTTTTGTGCAAAACCAAGACTGTTTTATTGAAAGAAAGAGCGCCTAAAGCCAAGTTTTAGGGGATTTTGGGCGCTTTTTAGGCGCTAATTTATCATTTACAATGTCTTTTGCAAAGCTGAGACTGTTTTATTGAGACAAAAAGCGCCTAAAGCAAAATTTTTGATTTTGGGCGTTTTTTTAACGCGATTTTTATCATTTACAATCTCCTGTGCAAAGCCGAGATAGTTTTACTGAGACAAAGAGCGCCCGAAGCGAAGTTTTAGAGGAGTTTTGGGTGCTTTTTAGGCGCTATTTTATCATTTACAATCTCTTGTGTAAACGCTGTTTAATTGAGACAAAGAGCGCCTAATACAAATCATAATGAGATTTTGGGCGCTTTTTAAGCGTTTTTTATCATTTGCAATCTTTTGCAAAGGTGAGACTGATGTATTGAGACAAAGAGCGCCTAAAACCAATTTTTAGGGGATTTTGAGCGCTTTTTAAGCGCTAATTTATCATTTACAATCTCTTTTGCAAAGCTGAGACTGATTTATTGAGACAAAGAGCGCCTAAAGCAAAATTTTTGATTTTGGGCGCTTTTTTAACGCGATTTTATCATTTTAAATCTCCTGTACAAAGCCGAGACGGTTTTATTGAGACAAAGAGCGCTCGAAGCGAAGCCTTAAGGAATTTTCGGCGCTTTCAAGCTCCTTTTCGCTTTTTTTCAAGAGCTAGCTATTTAATTATGAGACAAAGATCGCACTTTAGGGCGAAGAGCAAAGTTTTAGGGGATTTTGGGCGCTTTTTTTGGAAAAGATTCTCATACGTTTACGATAGTTTTTGGGTTCCCTTTGAGCTTTTATTCTGGATATTTTTATGGGCGCTTTTAGAGTTCAAATCAAAATAAAATGTGCGTTTTTTCAATTGATTTTTATTCAGAAAGAAAAATCATTTACGAACGCCAGGTATTAAAAATCATCGAACTAATAATTTTCTTTTTAAAAAGCGCCTGTTTAATGAAAGTTTCTTTAAAAGCGTTATTTAATTATAATTTTCATGCGCTTTTCGAATGCCTAGTAGCTCTCATTTTTGTGGACACACACTCTTAAAATAAAACACACCTCTCACAGCAAAACGTATGCTACCTTGTGGCTTTTTCGGTATAAAGATACTTGAGCGAGGCGTAGTGTTACCTACATATCTGATATTTAAAATATAATAGAAAATGGGTTGAACTTTTGTTATAGGGATGAAGTGCTGGGTGGTCTGGCCCGGGTTAAGGGGTTATGGAAAAAGAAGGAAGTGACGAGACACACAAAGTCTATTTGGAAGTAATTTGATAATTTAGTTTGCTGATGTACACAAAACCCCATATATACACCCCGGAAAAGTTGTGCCAAAGTGTAAAAGGATCTTCTGGTGTTCCTCCAGTCTCTTCTATCAAAGCATGAACTATTTTTAGAGTAACTCCCCCCTCCCCCCCTGCTGTGGGTGGGATAGAAAGAGAGAATAACTCCAGAAATGGAAAAAGATGAAGCTGCAAGCAAAAGCTTTCAACCTTCTAAACATAATTAAGTTTCTTTTGCTTGCTTTTAGTGTTACGTATTTTTTTTTCTTTCTCGGGAGACTCGGCTCTCCATGGCAAGAATTACCGAGGACATATTTCTCTTTCAATGTTTTCATGACTATACAGTAAATATTTTCAAGTGGTGTGTCTCCCGACCGGGGGTTGTATATTTGGGTCCTTGAAGGGGTTTTAAGCTCACTCGAAGGTGGTCTTTCTTTGCT
This sequence comes from Phlebotomus perniciosus, assembly GCA_918844115.2. Taxonomy (NCBI): domain Eukaryota; kingdom Metazoa; phylum Arthropoda; class Insecta; order Diptera; family Psychodidae; genus Phlebotomus; species Phlebotomus perniciosus. The sequence goes on from CAKKOB020002631.1 coordinate 9,985, forward strand.
CTTTGCCCCCCTCGCATGTCCCCGCAAACACGTGTATATGCTGAAAAATGCACATAATTTTACCCAACAGTAAAAGATATTCTCTAAAAAAGAAAGGCATTATAAAAAAAATGTCCGCTTTCTCCTTTCCTCAGGGAAGAAGCAGAGAGAAAGTCTTAGAAGAATCAAATAAGTAAAATAAGAATAATTGCATTTAAATACTTTTGCACATAACTTGGTCGATTTTTTTTTTACTTTTCAACCCTCGCAAAAGAACATTTTGCAATCTCTGGGAAATAAAGAGGGTCATCTCAAGTAGGAAAAAAGGCGACATTGCAAGAATTTTATTTTACTTTTTTTGGGGGAAAATAAATGGGAACGCTTGAAAAAGTCATTGCAAAGTAATATTGAAAAATTTAACGATAAATTCCTAAGAGTAATAAGAAATAAAAATGTGAATAAGTTGTTTCATTTCACCGTCATATTTTTGGACATTGCTCGGGCGCATTGTAAATTCATTGCTTTTTGGCCTGAGCGACATTTGGAAAATGGTTGGACTGTGTTTCTCCTCCCTTGCGATGCTAGGAGAGAGCAATCTTGGTGGAAAGCTGCCACACACCAAGCATCAACTTTTTTTATTAAGGCAATTCTAAAGTAAAATTTGAATAATGTATGTCGTTATTTCTCTTCCTTAATACTTGCAATAAGATCTATACATTTCATTTTGGCCTTTTCTACATGTCTAAAGATTTTCTTCACTTTCTTATATATATATTTTCTTATTTCAATATGTCCTGGGTGATTCTTTTTTTTGCCTCACCTCTCGCACAGTGGGTGGATGGGAAAATTATCATGAGAGAGAGATGGTAAATATAGGAAAAAAAATGCTACGTGAGAGACACATTGCTATTCACCAGTGTTATGTGGTTATTTGTTGAATTCAAGAATCTCTTCTCTCCCAGAGTGGCAAAAATGGTGACGGAATTTGTAAGTTTTGCCGCGAAGATATAAAATACAGTCGGTGCGTCAAGGATATTTTTGCCTTCCATAGCAAAATTGACACACACAGAGAGTGGAAAATGTATATGATTGAAAATTTTCCTATATCCAAGAGAATTGCGGGAAATATGGCAAAAGATGGGGGTGGGGAGGGCAAGGGCATTGCTGTGAAAGTGCGAGAAACATCCCGCAAAGTTTAAGGGAAGTTGAAGAAGAAATGGCACTGAATTAAAATACTCTACCACCCCATACTTTGGCAAACTCCAAGGATAACCCCCAAAATGTCTGGGTGAGTAATGATTGGCGATATGATTCGTAATTTTGGGAGTTGTTACAATTGTATGAATAGCAAAAATCAAATTTTAAAGCCCTAATAATTTAAAAAATTATTAAAGAAAAATATTTTTAGTGAAATTCTTTTTGTATTGCGATGTTAAAAAGTACCATAGGCATCAGACCGGTTTGAGATAGGGGGAGAGGGGTGTTTTGGGTCTTACTGATCATACGATTGTCCGTCCGTCCGGCCGTTCTCCGGAGAATACCTTATAAGGAGAGAACTGTTATAGATACAGACTTACGGTTTGTGGGAAAAGTAAATAAGTAGGGGTGAATTGCAAGATGGCGCTATAGTCGATTTCTCCCCACACCTCCATCCGCCATTTTGAATATTGTTGAAATATTCTTTTTATAGGATATCTCGGGAAAAATTGATCAATTTTCTTGAAATCTTAATATGTTGTAGTCTGGCTTAAGACCTTTTCAAAAATGTAAGACTTATGGCCTCCTCAGACTTGGTTTTTAGCCTAGAAGACTTAGTGGCTAAAACGAGGCTTAGGGCTTCGATAGCCCTCCTTTTGGCAAAGGAATTTCCTTAGAAAGTTGTTCTGGTGCTTAGGGCGCGATCCGAACAAATCCGCTAAACCCAGGTCTGAGGAGGCCATTAGGTTTCTACGTAACCCCAAAGTTTAGATAAACCGGTTTAGGTCTTAATTTGATAATAACTATCGTTCTTATTGACCGATTTTGATCATGAAATGTTTATTGAGCTTTGGAAATTTTCAGTATACTTTCAGAAATATTTAAAACTTTCATTAA
>CAKKOB020002633.1:0-12044 GCA_918844115.2 Phlebotomus perniciosus
TATCAATATTGTGTTCATGCACCGCAAAATTGTGTGACCACCAGAGATTCCCTGTGGATGATGCATCTGCCGGAGATCTGATGGTGAGAAAGTGCGAAGGAAAGTGTTAATTTGTGCATGGCCAAAAAAAGAGCCGTGAGAGTTGACCTAAGTAAACCAATTGACAAAGAAGCACAAGTGAAGAGATTCAACATCCCGAGTGCAGCGGCAAAGTAAACAATCTCAGAAGGAGACACGCCAGGTTTCATATCTCCCACTTGCGTGTACTCAAGGATACACCACCAGAGAGACATGAAAAGATATCGCGCTCATTCCAAATGAAATTGGAGGGTATGAGAGAAAGAGTTGATGGCAACATCAAGGGGCACTTGACTGACGAATTTTAATGGTTCACATTCGGTATTTGCAAAATTATTCGCTTTTTATTTTTTAAAAATAGGCATAGAAAATATAATTCACAAAATTCGCAAATATTTAAGATATTTCGTTACTAAAAATAGACGATTTTTCAGTATTCCGTATAGTTATTTTTCAAATCACACTCATGCTTCAAATGTGCAGAATCCTCCGATGATACAGGTTCAAATCCCAATCATCCCCTTTTTGTACTCACTTTTTTTTCTTTTTTTTATCATGTATTTTTTTTTAACTGGAAGTCTATATAGGCTATTAAGAAAGATCACAATGATTATTTGGCCAACTTTTTTAACTCCCAGATGCATTGTTTTTAGTTTAAGAACGCCCAAGTGCCCCAAGTGCGTAAACGATAATAAAATTTAATAACTTTTTCAATTTAAAATAAACTGGAATGAGGCAAAAAAAAGAAAAAAACAGGAAATGGGAAATATTAGGATTTGAACCTGCAAAAATCGCATAGAAAAAATTGTGAATTTTAACATTTTCCGAATATTCATCAAATATTCGCGTAAGATTCACCAGCCAAATGCCCCTTTTTGGTCAACATTATTGCAACATTGTAATAAAGTGAAAGAACCCTATGATTTATTGCAATCACTTCGTCATCTTTTCCCAGAGCGTTGATCAATCATCTTCTCGCCGAGAATTCCCAAAGAGAGACATTCTAAAAGGGCAAAAGAAAAAAAGCGCACCACAATCAGACACACGTGAGAGACACATTTAAGATATGGGACTCCTAGTGAGATTAGCAGTCGCTATTTTCTGCACCATCGTGAGCCATGGTGAGGTGGCAACGGCACGCAGATCCACCTTCGGCAATTACTCAACCACCGATAGCCTCATGATGATTCGCTGCCAAGTCAAATGCCTGGACAAGCCACCGAATATTGTAAATATTTATCGCATTTTATCATTGACCCCCCCAGTTAAGACGCGCCAAAAAAAGTTGTTTGAGACTTTGTAAAATGCGCGATAGTGATTTGTTTGCGGAAATTGTGCAATTCGAGGGCATTTCCGTTCACCAGCGCGAGCGCGCCCTTTTGCGTTGTTTGTGCCAAGGAGATATTGACCCTCACGGGGAGTCTTTTTCTGCAAAGCTCTCCTTCCGCTCAAATACTTTCCGTGTCTTTGGTAGATAAAAAATTGAACAAATTTCAGCACATATTTTTGAGGTAATCGACATTAAAGCAGTTATAAATAGTATTATTGGGGATTATTGAGTCATGTTTATTACATTTTATTAGCCGACGAACAATATCAATAATGAAATCATCAGTTATGGTTTTGAATCTCTTTGCTTTATAAAAATGATCTCGAGTGCAAAGTGACTTTGCGGGGTGCCCAGATATGTTGATTTAGAGGAGAATTAAAATATATTCTTTCACATTTCATTGTATGAAAGCTTCCCAATACTTGCGGCATTGCAGAAGCTTTACTGAGCTTTCATCTTATTAAAAAGCCTTTTAAGAAAGCAAGGAATATGTAAAATCGACACTAAAATTTCAACCAAAGAAGCTTAACAACCATTTAAAAAACAAATCAAAACTTTATTTGTTTATCTTCAGAAAAAAAAGAATAAAAAAATATTATCCAAAAGCGTTTTAATTTTCCATTTTTTAAAGCCTTTAAAGCTCATAAATTTAGAAAAAAATACATTTCAAAATTTTCAAAATATCGATATAGGTTCAAGTAATGTTCATTATGTAAATATAATAATTTCCAATACTTTAGGATCTAGGATCCTGTTTCACTCAATTAACTTAATTAAAAGAAAATGCTAATGTTTGAAATTCCACACATAAAATTTATAAATAAATATTATAAATAAATTTTCTCGCATTGATCCGTGAACCAAGCCACAAACCTCGCAATTCTTATGTCCTACTTCTTAAACCTTGATCCACAAATTTCATTTAAAACCAGTTTTAAGTTTTAATTCAAAATCTCACTGTAAAATAATTTCCAGTGCAATCTCGAGGCTTGCATGGCGGATTTGAGGGCCACGCCAAAGTTTGGCCAGTGCCCCGCCATTCCCAGGGAACATGAGGATTTTCTGCAATGTCGGGATATGTGCCATGGCGCCGATTGGCGCTGCTCAGACGCTCAGAAGTGCTGTCGACACTCTTGTGGGAGTATCTGTATCCGACCCTCTGGAGTGGATCGGAATCCCTTCCTGCCGCCCACGCCGTATAATCTTCAGCTCAAGGAGAAGCGTCCTGGTGTGAGAACTGTGGAGATGTCCTGGGAGATTAGGCTTCATGTTAATCGGACATCACCTATTGTCTTCCTCCTGGAAGGTCGCTCCCATCTGGGTGGCTTCTTCAGTGAACAGAAGCTGGGTCCATGGAATGCCTTCTCCGTGCAACCAGTGTATGAGATTAAGCACAGCTTGAGGGAGAACATGGAGAAGAAGAGGTGGGAATTTTTTTCTCGAGAATATTTGGCAGATAATCTGGAATTTTATTGGCATACTTCCAGACACGTGGGCAACATAAAGCTGAGACCAGGACGTTGGTATGAATTCCGGGTGGCTGCTGTGAATGAGAACGGCACGAGAGGCTACTCAGCATACGCCAGAGCCTTCCAGCTCTCAGAGAGTCCGTTGAGATTCCATCGCTCTCGTTGGAGATCCCAATGAATGACGATGTTCTTCCCATTTCAGACGTGAGACTCATTCCACCGCCCCAGAATCTCACCTTTGGACCCCTGCAGATCGCCAACAACTCCACAATCTTCACTGTGGTGTCGTGGAGGGCGCCGGATGGGGAGAAGCTCCCCATCACCAAGTACAAAGTCTCCTGGTTTCTTCGTGGCAGGAGGAGATTGTTACCACTTAACCAAAGTACTGTCCCCCAGGTGAGTGATCTCCTGGAGTGCGTATGAAAAATGTTGTACCTTTAATTAATATTCTCGTCCCTTCCTCTGCCCCACAGTCAGTAAAGTCCCTGGAGCTGGGAAATCTCCAGCCAAATTCTGTGTATTGTGTTCAGGTGCAAGCAATTTCGGGTGTGGGAAAGAATCGCTCAAAGTCCAGGCGAGAGACGAAATTGCTGAACACCACCATTCCCGGGAGTTTCATCCTGGCCGCCCTGGATTCCCCTCCCTCCATCATGAGCACCTCCGTGTGGACATCTGTGGCACAGGGCGCCATCGTGGGGAAGCTGGAGCATCGTAATGGTGTCAGACACAGCCACAGCATCACCATGCGCTATCTGGCCACGAAGCTGGGCGAGATGATCGTGAAGGCCAGCTGGCCGGCCAATCCTCACGAGAGTTACGCCGTTGATCTCTGTCGCGGGAAGCATTGCCTGGACAATCCCAATACGGGAGAATTTCGCAGCGTGAAGACGCACATCAACAACCTGGAGTTCCTCAATCTGAGATTCGCCACGCTGTACAGCATCCGACTGAGGGTGACGAATCACGCAATAGCGAAGCATCACAACTTCGTGAGGACCTTCTCGACTCCTCTCTGCGACAACTTCCGCAAGAAGCACACATTGACCATCAAATGTTGATAAAATAAGCATTTAAATTATTTTTCAAATCAATTTAGGAATAAAATGAAGCAAATCTTTCCCAAATATTGGATTTCTTTTAGGCGGGATTTCCCGGGAATTCACGGCGGGAAATTCAAGAGAAAAGCAAATTTAAGTCTAATCCCCATTTATTTGCATTTTTATCACTTTCTAACATCCTCAGACATCCTCCTTGAGCTCTCTCTCTCAATCCATGGCAAATACTTGGCCACATCCGTGAATAAAACATAATGCTTGGGATTACAAATCGCCTTATCGGTTTGACGAATGCTCAGTGAGACAATCCCTCTGATCCTCCACACTTTGTTCTCATCCTCAAAGGCCAGAGAGCCTCCAGAATCACCTGAACACACATTTGTGCCATTTGTGAAGCCCGCGCAAAAATTCGTGTCCGACAGGAAGAGTCCGAAGAAATCCCGATCACTCTCGAGACAGACAAAAGTCGGCACAACGGGCAGTCGGACGTACCTCAGGGAATCAGCCACCGTATCATTTTCTGTGTATCCCCAGCCAACAGCTGTGGCTAAGCGATTTTCTACCTCGGATAAGCCTCCATTGGAATCCCATAGACAAATCGGTTGAATGTAGTCGGAAAAGAGCATTTCCCGGGTAAGTCGTAACAGGGCGATGTCATTGGTTAAAAGGGAGGTATCGTACTTAGGATGAGGGATGACACTAAAAACACTGAACTCCTTAGCGGAGTCATCAGCCACATTCAGGTGATATTTTCCCACCTGGACGATGATCCTCTCGGCTGTGATCAGACTGATGCCCTCGTAAACGCAGTGAGCAGCTGCAAAAGAAACGGTAAGAAATATGGCGCCATCCGCCATTTTTCTCTTTTAGACGCTTTCGAAAAAAGGTAAGATTTTACTGAATTTTCAGCATTTTCCCAGGATAAATCACTCACCGGTAAGTATTGTGTGTTTATTAATTATCGTGCCACCGCATTTGTAGCTCCTTTGGCGCCTTTCCCTGTGGAAAATGGCCGCATGCCAGGGATAATCTCCTGGACGCGTGTCTTCTCCAAACGTGATTAATCCATCATGATTTATCCGCCTTTTGCCACAAACCCCATCCCCTGAACTGGAACGCACAGTTCCTTCAAAGTCCTCAGTCTCTGTCTGATCCCCCACCCCCAGAATACTGGGCTCCCAAGATCCGGGATTTCGACAAACATTCGCTCCATTGAGATGCACAGAGACGATGTTTGGGAATTTCCCGCGTGGTTTTCCCCTCACAGTGAACTTGACCTTATTGATCTTCGGCGGCGCTTCGAATGTTGTGATATAGAAGCTGCGTCCGTTGATGTGAATCCTCGCCTCATCAGGATCAATTTCCATTCTCGCAGGAGCGTCCAGAGTGATTTCCAATCGTACTTCTGGGATATTAGGCCACTTGTTGAGATAAAATGAGCCATCCCAGTAGTTCTCTGCGACAAAGATCATTAAAGCAAGAGAGGAAGAGAAAAAAAGATTAAAGACTCACCCAGATTCGGAGGACCACCAATTTCACGAGACATGTGAAGCGCACCATTACGACAGGGTGAAAAAGCTTCAATGGCTTTTCCTATAAAGCCCATGCCATCCGGAGGATCCTGAGCATAAGATGAAGGGTGTTCCACAAGGAAAATGAGCAGAAACACAAAGATGAGAGACATTCTAAGTAAGAGATTCACAGAGAGACTGAGCAATGATGAGCTATATTGATTGATTGTGGGGATTTTTTCTGCTGGACAGCAATGATGATAACCAGTTTGCTGACGCCAGAGATGAGCACAATTTGAGAATACTTTTTTTGCATTCACATAATTATTGTAATAAGAATTAAGTATAGAGATTTTTTAATTTAATTGTTAAGAGATTAACAATATGAAAACTCACCTAAAATTGCTGGAAACTGTAAAAATTCCAAGTTTCACTGAAAAATCAAATCCAAATATCAATAAACTGTTGAAAATCCCCCAAAGAAAAAAACCTCCGTTGCGCTCTAATGGGTTAAGAGACAATCGCGAAGCCAGTGGATCGACCTTGGGACGACATCGAAACTATACGAGTCATGTTGCTCGCTGCGGCTCTCAGACGAGGTGGCCGAGTGGTTAAGGCGTTGGACTGCTAATCCAATGTGCTATGCACGCGTGGGTTCGAATCCCATCCTCGTCGGCGTCTTTTTCCGCCTCTAACGCCGCTCTATTTTTGATTATTTTTATTTTTCATCCTTTATAAGTTTATACAGAATGGATATTATGTATAATTTGCATATGCTTTCACTTAAAAATTGTGATAATAAAGCGTATATTTGATTTTTTTTCTTTTCTTTCCAATATAAAGGTTTTTTTTTCTTCTGCGCTTTTTTGTGTTCCTTTCATTTGCGAACCTTCAAATTTATGCCTTCACAAACAAGTGGAGAAAAATTGTGTTAAAGAAAACGAACAAAAAAATTGAGAAAAAATATGGTGTTATTTCTGATAAAATTATCAAACAATTTTCTTGAGAACTTTCTCTGTTGGAAAGTTCTCAATGAAATAAGATTTGCGTATTTGTGTGAAATATTCAGTGAATCTTCCTTCTTTTATTATTCTTCTTATTTATAAAAAAGGAAAAGAAACGCTATATTTTTTTAAATGTATTTTTCTCCTAATTACTCCATCACTCATCTAATTAATTGTTAAATAATACTTTTTTTCAACTATACGACACTCACTTTCATATAATTTGCGTATTTTCTTCTCTTTAATATTTTTATTCTCACTATAATTAATTTTTTTTTCATCTGGCTCAATTGAAAATCACGATATCTTGTGTTGTGAGCAATATAAAAAATAACTACAATTAGTTTTTTTTTAGTCCATCTTCCATTCTCCACTAACTATTGCTGAATATTCGATGAAAGAGAAAGAAAAAAAAAAAAACATTGAGAAAATAAACGAGGAATGATTTTTTCAGTTTTGCTGGTTTATTTTTTTTTAATAAAAAAAATCCGGAGGAAAAATGCAGATTTGTTTCAAGTAAAAATTAAAACCAAGGAAAATTTCTGTTTTTCTAATCCTTAATATATTTTTTTTATCTATTATTAGTTATTTTTTACTTGTATCTCATCATTTTTCCTTTAAGTTTTTTCTTCATTTTTTTTAGTTAACACTGGTGCTCTTATGATTATTTTTATTTTATATCTTCTTCATTTTCGCGTCAATAATACTTGTTTTTTTAAATTTTTTCTTCAAGATATTAATCTCTAAATATTTTTTTATGCACTTCTTGTACGTTGCACGAAAAAGAAAAGATATAACAAAAGAAAGAACAACACTTGAGGAAAAAAAAACAATTGGATTCTGGGGTGATTTCTTTTTTTTTCTTTTTAGACTAATATTGCATTATTTTCATCAATTTAATGGGCCTTTTTTTCTCTTTCTTAATTCTCTTCAACACGATAATCACACAGTGAAAAAGTTTTATATAATTTAATAATATTTTATTCTTTTCTAAATGTTTGTTTTTTAATGATTTCTTTTTCTGGTATGAATTTCTACTTCACAAACGTTTTTTGTCCTAAATATTTTGTGGGGAATTTTTCAAAGTTTATTTCTCTTTTTTTCTTGTTTTACTAACGACAGAATTAAAGGATTTCTGTCCTATGGCAATGTGTTTTTTTAAAGGTTTAATTTCAGAGATTTTTTGGGTTTACCTCACTTATAGCGTGTCATTTTTTAACCACACTTTTTGAACCTCTTGAAAAATAAACTCCGCCCGAAATGTTTAGGCCACGCCCTCTTTAAAAGACATGAAAAATTTTAAGTTTTATCAAACACTTCATCGTGAGTTCAAATCCCAGCAACAACCTTTTCCTGATTTGTCTTTTTTGTATGATTTTTTTTAATTAAAAAACTTTTGAAAGGCCTAGAAGTTCTTTCAACTTATTTAAAAATATAGTTTTGAGCCTTTTGAGAATATGAATAAATCCTTACAGGGGGACGTAACCGATCTCTTTAGGCGGGGCTTAAATAGAGAGTCTAAAATTAAGCTTAAATCAAGTTTGGTCAATAAGTAACACGCTAAAGTGAAGGAGTTCCATGTTTTTTTTAAGATTTTAAATTTAAGAGATATTTTTCTTCGGTGTTTTATTTTTGTTAATATTTGTTTGCTCGAAAAATTCTTCACTAACTTTATATCTGGCTTTAATTCTTTTTTCATCAACCCGTCTCTCTCTCTCAAAGGGATTTCGGGACAGATTAATTGTCTCTAATATGGTTTTCCTTGCATAGTTTGTTTTTTTTTCTTTAGATAAGGTTTTTGTTTTTTTTTCAAGAGTGACAAACACACAAAAAATAAAACATACTTTCACACAATTACACAACATACACGTATTGTATATTCACTATAAATAATTCCTTATTACTTTTTTTTTACTTCATCTTCCTTCTATCTCTTTTTCTCTCTCTTCTCATCTTCTGTTCTTGCGTCATTTTTTTTTCTTCACTTTCTTAATCACTACAACGTCACTTAAGCCTTCCTTATCAATTAATTGTCATTTATTTACACACTCACTCTATTTATATTATATCGAAAAAGAAATTCTATTTATCTGCCTTTTAAATTTCCTCACAAAATCTCCCTTTTCTCCCTTCCCATTTTTTTTATCTCTAAGAGTCTATTTATCAATTTAAGAGACAAATTAATATTGAGTAATAAATATTTCTTAAGTGGGCTTTTTTCTCACAATCCCTCGAGCAAATTTTGTTTTATCTCGATATTTCAATTTTTTTTACTAATACTTGAATATCTCTATCTCTCTTCCCTCTCACTCTAATGTCCAATATTCTTATTTTTCCGATCTTTTTTGTTCGTGAATAAATATTCTTTTTTTCTTACTTTTCTTTAGATTATATATTAAATATGTTTTACTTCCAATATTCTTTTTTATATTTGTTACTTTTCTTTCTCCAAAATATAGTTTATTCACATTTAGAAGCCATTTTTCTGCTTTCATTTGCGCTTCTTGCAATTTTGAATTGCTATTTTTTCTCATCTTTTTTTATGTCACATTTTATTCTCGTGTAAATTTTGTGATATCTTTTTTTCCTTAATCTTCATCCACTATAAATATATAAATAATTATTTTTGCTACCACTGCAAGTTTTCATTTTGCAATGAGATGGAAGAATTTGTTAAACTAAAAAAGATTATAAATTTAAAAAATAAAATAATGTCTCGAGAAAGAAATTGATTTTTCTTTTTTCTGGGGGAAAATTGATAAGACTTTTCTGAGATTCGATTATAAGAAAATATAACAATTTTTCATCCTAACAATTTACCCATCTTTTTTTCTCTTGTTGGCACCTAAAAAATCTTTTTTTTTTACCTCTTCAAAATTCTCAAAAATTGTGTCTTGTCAATTATCTTTTTTCACTACAATTTGTTTTAGTCACTAGAAGATGAAAATCTTTCTTTTTTTTCATTATTTATATTAATTAATATTGTTGATTTTACAATGTGCTGTTTATTTCTCTCTGCTTTTCACGTCAATTGATTAAACACACTATATATACATAAATCGTCGATAGAGGAAAATTTTCCCTTCCATCGAGTCTGTTTTTTCTTCACACACGTTAATTGAAAAATTAAATAATTACGTTTTTTAGTCTTTCAGGAAAATTCCTTTTCCTTTCAAAGATATAATTCAGAGAAATAATAATAAAAAAAGACCGACAAATGAACTTCCCTTAAATTGTGGCCACACATCTAACATCTAAACACATTCATACAAACTTTTATCTGCCTTCTTGTTACTGTATAAATGTCGATATAGAAGATAATTCTCATAGTGATACACTTTTTTGTTTTCTCTCTTCCTCTGACGAAAGGAGTTATTTTCCTTTTTCCCCACCCCCTAAGAATTTTTACCGGAAAACAAGAAAAATTACAAGAAGCGAGTCAGTTTTTAATTCAAAGTGCAAAAAGTATGTTAGATCAGAAATATATATATAAAAAAAAACAGTAAGACAATTATCATCAATTCAAAAATGTCTGAGAAATAAAAGAGTGTGAAAAAAATTGCAGAGGAAAATTCTTCCCAAACTGGATGCGTCTGTCGGTGAATTAGCAAATCATGATGAAGATAACAAGACCCTAGTTCACCATTAGTGTGTGAGATTCCATCGGTGCTGCCGAATCATAGAGCGTGTCCGTGTCTTGTGTCGGTTCTCCTTGCAATTGACACTGGTTGGTCAGCGTGCCGGCGCCGCAATCGCAGAAAAACCTACAGAAAAAAGTAAAAAAACATAAGCTTTCCATGCAGTTTCTGCTATTCAAATGAAGAAAAATTAAGCAGAAATGACTTTTAGAACATTTTTAGTACAGAATTCTGTACCAAATTTGTATTTAGTGCATTTTCCTGTACTAAATTTACTCTGAAAATGAGATATTTGCATTTTCCGAGTTGAAAACAATAACAAAAAGCCTTTAAAACTCACCTGTCATGCCTGATAAACTCCACATCGTGTCCTGCGTGACATGTCTTGATGCAATTCACGCAGATGGCATTCCTGTCTGTTGTATTGCACGTCTGACACCTGTAGAAATCGTGCATGGGAAATGATGTATAGCTGGAGATCTTATACAGACACTGTCCACCCGACACTGCCTTCTCCACCTCATCCTGATTATTGAAGATCTTATTCCCCCTGACAATCGGCTGAACTCCGCTCGCCAGACACAAACCGCCAAACTTATTATTGAAGATCTGATTGAACTCCAGTGTCGCCGTGGCATTATTTGTGATCTCAACTCCAGCCGCCAATCCGTCAAAGATGCGATTCCTCCTCAATATCGGATGACTCTGGGTGGATATCAGAACACCCGCTTGGGTATTCCGGAAAATATCATTCTCCTCGAGAATCCCCTTTCCCCCGTTGAAGATACAAATACCCCCATCACGACCATCATAGATCTTATTGCGCTTCAATGTCGGATTGGAGTCCGTCTTGATCCAAACACCCGCCATTGCATTATCGAAGATCTCATTCTGCTCCAGCAAACCCAGGCCGCCATTGTACACCAAAACCCCACCATTCTGTCCACCCCAGATCTTATTGCCACGAATCACAGGATTACTGCCGGTGCGTATCTGGACGCCCGAGTACAGATGATTAAAGATGTCATTGTCCTCTAGTTTTCCGTGTCCATTGTCATAGAAATAGACACCCACTTGCTTCCCGGAATGGATGCGATTGCGCCTCAACACCGGCGTACTGCCCGTGGTGATCCACACACCGGCCAGCGTATTTGCATACACCTCATTCTCCTCAATCAACCCCTGACCCTTCTCATGCACATAAATCCCACCATGTTGTCCATGATGGATCTTATTGTGGCGCACAATTGGATCACTTGTCGTGCGTATCTGTATACCCGCCAGGGCATTCCCATAAATGTTGTTGTGCTCAATCAGTCCGCGACCCTCACCGAAGATGTAGACACCACCTTGATGGCCGTTGTAAATCTCATTCTTGCGAATTGTCGGATTACTATTGGATGTTATCCAGACACCTGGGACACAAAAAAGCACCCAAAGTTAATTAATTTGTTCGTTTCTGACCTTTAACGATTGGAATCAGTTCATAGTTTTTTTTTATTATTTTCCCATATAGGATTTACAGGATTCAAAAACAGACGGACACACGGACAAACGGCAGGACAAATTATTCCTTCATAATATGCTCTTACTGTTTGCCTATTCGACAATCGACATGTTGTGGAATAATTACCAACTAAGTGGTTGGGAGAGCGTGTTTAAGTAATAAAAAAAATCAATAAATAAACTTACCCGCAAAATTGTTGGAATGAATTCGATTCTCAATAAACTGTCCAAGACCATTCTCATGTACATAAATGCCACCAGTTTGTCCATGGTGTATCTCACACTTCACCACTGTTGGATTGGCACCAGCTTTCACTTCGAAGCCAGCAATTCTATTGTTGTGTATGTCATTTCGCTCAAAGTATCCCTGGCAAAAAGAGAAACACATAGAGAACCATCAGTTGGAGGACTTTTCCCGCAAGAGATGAAGTGATGGAAAAAATCAATATATAT
>CAKKOB020002634.1:0-12043 GCA_918844115.2 Phlebotomus perniciosus
AATGGGGTGAGATTTTGTCTCCACTCTCCTCTTCGAATGTTGTGGTTGATCAGCGTGTCCGCGCCTGACCCTCTTCCTGGTGGTGGTGTTTTGAGGAGCCGTCGGAGGTATCTCCAAAACAATCACGTCCTCCTGTTGCTCTTGGGTTGACTGGTTTTCCACCCCTGCCGCCGCCACCAACGTCTCCGTCCCCAGAAGTGCCGGAGAGTTGTCAAATGTGTTATCCGGGAGACTTGGCGTCTCGGCCACAGCCTCTCGGACCGATATATCGGCCCGAGAGTATTGGCCTATACGCTTCATCCCCGTATAAGACATCTCCCAACTCCCTTCTCTGGCGAAGCGCCTCGCAGTGTCTCCATCCAACTTGCTGCTCCAAAAATCTGTGAGCCACACGTCATGGGAATGCTGCAGCTCGACGAGGATCCTCTCTCCATATATGGTGGTTTTTTTCTCCAACGACAGGATTTTAAAATATTTATTCTCGGGCAGCTTCGTCACGGAGAGTGCGGGTTTCGGCTGAAACTCCCTCCTCACCTCCTCAAACAATTCACGAAGATTTGCCTATATGAGAATAAAATGTTTGTTATTAATAATTTGTTACATTTCCGTGAGCCCCACAAGGGATAAGCTCGAAAATGAGTGAAAAATGTGCAAAAATTAAATAATAATTTATTATAAAAAAAACTTACCATTTTTATTTAGATGAAGTTTCGAAGCTGAAGTCTAGCACGTTTGAAGATTTTAGAAAGACTGATTTTATTGTCATGGGAAATTTTCCTCAAACGTTAATAAATTATGATGAATAAACATATGGTCCTTAAATTTCAATTTCAAAGTCAATGATCGCTGACCGATTACAATAGAACTTATTTGTATTTGTGACACACGTGTCACACCAATAATACACTGTGATATTTTTGCTGGAATATTATATCATGCGCATCATGAGGTAAATCACCTCGAAGATATGCAATTATTGCAGAAATACATAAATGACATTTTTTTCTATCACACATGCACTTTTGTTGTGTATGTTTGATGTGAAGTCAATATTAATGAGTGAAGAAAAGAAAAATCATTCTCTATATCATTACTGTGGTATTATCCGTGCAGTGCAAATCAGATACAAAGCCAAAAAATGTCTGAAGAAAAAGTGAACTGTCTTTTGGGACTTCTGTGTAAAAATGTTGCAGTTCCGGAATTAATTAGATATCTCTATGATGAGAATCTCGTGATCATTCGCGAAGAAATTTTGCTTTATCTTTCTAGACCAGAAGTGTCTCTGGATCAAGAAAGTGATCAAATAAAACTGTTTGAATGGTTAGTTAAAAACTTCAATCAGATGAGTGATAAGAAAACAGGCGAAGAACTTTTAACTAAAATTTGTGATGCTGTGTTGCAAGGCGAAAAAAGAAAATTGCCCACAAGTGAGTGTCCAGCTGGAGATGAGTGTCCAGCTAAAAAACAACGTATGGAAGAGAGAAATGATGATCAAAGTGATAAACCTCACTCATCAAATAATCCTGTGGAACCTGGCGAAGACACAGAAGTGAATATTGACAATTCAAACATGAATCAAAGAGCTGACTGTATTCAGAGGGGTGGTGGTGAAAGTGATGTGAATAACCCCGAAGAATTGCCCATTGAAAATGATGAGGACAACAGTGACATAAATGGGAATGGAGAACTTGTCGAAATTCTGAATAAGGCTGAAACTTTCAATAAAAAGTTTAATTTGACGGAATTGAAAATTCAGTTTCAAATTAATCAACCTGATCATCCTGTTGGATTCCAATGGCTGAAAGACGCTTTCAGTCAAATTGTTGATGAAGTCAAACAAGCGGCCAGACCAGGTGATAGAGCAGTGATCAAATTCTCGCTTCCCGATGCTCCTGAAGTAGAGGCAATCTACATTCCACTCACACCTGTAGAAAATCTGTCAGCAGACATGATTTTTGAAAGACTTGAGCTCGTGAACCAGAGCAACTCCTCATTTTTTGCAAGTGAAGTGATGGATGTTACTGCAGAATTGGTTCACAAATCGTCAGGTGAGATTTTATTTATTCTATTATTATTATTAATATTGATTTCTGTGAAACTTGTATCATTTTTTGGAGAAATTAACCATGTAATTTTTGCTTTATTTAATTTTATTCTATTTTATTCTTTACAGGATCCGGACGCACTGTGCACAAACCTGGCAGGATGACACTTTCGGAAATAAGGACGCTTAAAAACAAGTCCATCATTGATCCTCAACTAACTGAAAATTGTCTCCCGATAGCCGTGGTGTATGGAATGGCATTGCTGGAAGAGGACATTCAAAAACGGGACAACGCAATCAAATCGTACAAAAGGTACCCTGAGAAATTAAAAAGACATGTACAAAACCTGATAATAGAATGCAAATTAAATTTGTCAGGGGAGCATGATCTAACCGATATCATTAAAATTCAGCAAGCTCATCCAGAGTTCAGACTCTGCGTATATAACAGTCAGATTGATTACAAAAGCTTTCTTTATCGTGGAGAAAAGAATTCGATAAATTTTTCCAAACCGTTGAACATATTTTTCTCGCCTACTGAGAAGCATTTCATGTGTATAAGGTCTCCCAAGGCTTTTTTTGCATACAACTTTCAGTGCATGCACTGTGATGAAATGTATAATAATGCAGGCCACAGATGTGCTGGAACATGTACGTATTGTCGTGAGGCTTCACCATGTGAGATTGTAAAAGAAATGACGAGATGTAATGATTGCAATAAGAAATTCAGAGGCAAAAAATGTTTCGACAATCATAAGCGAAACAATAATTGCTCCGAAGTTTCTTTTTGCAAAAATTGCTTCAAGTTAACTGATTTAAATCTCACTGGTGAGCCTCACGATTGCAATCGTATAAAATGCGAAATTTGCAATAAAATTGTAGATGCTCCACACAACTGTTACATCCAAAAATACACCACAAATCCTCCAAAACAATTTTCTATAATTTTTTATGATTTCGAGTCAATGTTCGTTAATTTACCAAATGGATCCGCGAAACACGTACCAAATTTGTGTGTCACAAATATGGTGTGTCACGTATGTTACCAATCAAGTGAATTTCCCGCGATTTGTCCAAATTGTACAGATTTTGAAAAAGTTTTTTGGAACGATGATATTGAGGGTGGCTCAAATTGTGTGAAGCAATTTGTAGACCACGTTCTATCATTTAAAAAATGGAAAGTTTTTGCAATAGCGCACAATGCTAAGTCCTATGATGCTCAATTTATTTTGGAGGATTTGTGTGGGAGACCTTATAAAATTGATCCCCTTCTGATCGGACGTAAAATATTATCTATTAAAGTAGATAATATAACTTTCATTGATTCAATAAGCTTCATACCTTTCGCTCTTTCAAAATTTGGGTCCTGTTTTGGCATTCAAAATTCAACAAAAGGGGAATATCCCTACAAATTTAATTCGATCCAAAATTTAAATTACAAGGGCCCAATTCCCTCAGTCGAGTATTTTCCCATCAATACTATGTCTGAGGAAAGGTATGAAGCCTTCGTGAAATGGTACGCCGATCAGAATGGGAAAATATTTGATAACAAAAAAGAGCTCCTGAAATACTGCATTCAGGATGTTCATATTTTAAGGAAGGGTTGCCTTAAGTTTATGATTGATTTCCAAAAAAGTTCTGGCATCAATCCATTCTTACAGGCAATCACAATTGCTGATGCGGTCATGAAAGTTTACCGCAAAAACTTTCTTCCACCAGACACTCTACCTTTGCTACCCAAAAACATGTACAGGTCATCATACCTGAAATTGCAAAGTAGAGTTGGTCGAAAGTGGTTGATTTGTTTGAAAGATTTTCTGAAATACGACTTGGCCCATGAGTATAAACTACCCAATTCAAATATTGTAGTTGATGGCTTTGATGCACAATCAAAGACAGTATATGAATTTGAGGGTTGTTATACTCATGGGCACACTTGCATTCTTAACAGGTCATATCAGTGCTCTTCTGATCCTGAAGACACAATAGAAAACAGATTCAAGCGGAGGAATTTCAGAATGAAAAAAATTGAAGAGATGGGTTATAAATACAAATGTATTTGGGAATGCCAGTTTAAAGAGCTACTTAAAGACAAAAAACTTGATGAATATTTGGAAACCCATCCTGAAGTGGAAAATGAAACTTTTGATATTCGATCAGCAGTTTACGGAGGGAGAACTGAAGTTTTTAAACTCTATCACAAGTGTTTGGATGGTGAAAAAATTCTTTATTATGATTTCACAAGTTTATACCCGTGGGTTAATAAGTATTCAACTTATTTTGTGGGTCATCCTAAAATTATTAAAAACATTGACAATCCAATGGATGTGGTTAATTATAATGGGGTCGTAAAATGTGAAGTTCTTCCGCCAAAGAAATTGAAAATTCCATGCCTTCCATTCAGGTGCAATGGTAAACTTTTGTTCCCCTTGTGTGGTAAATGTGCGATTCTGATGAATGTGTTTCATTGTACACATACAGATGAAGAACGAAAGCTGAAAGGGTATTGGAGTATTGATGAGATAAGATTGTCAGTGGAATATGGCTATGAAGTTACCAAATGCCATGAAATTTGGAGCTATGAAACCACAAAATATAACCGCGAAACTGGTGAGAAGGGGTTGTTTGCACCATATGTGGATGCAAATTTAAAAATAAAGCAAGAAGCAAGTGGGTTTCCGGAAAATTGTCGTACTCCTG
Source organism: Phlebotomus perniciosus (assembly GCA_918844115.2). Taxonomy (NCBI): domain Eukaryota; kingdom Metazoa; phylum Arthropoda; class Insecta; order Diptera; family Psychodidae; genus Phlebotomus; species Phlebotomus perniciosus. The sequence continues at coordinate 4,745 of CAKKOB020002634.1, forward strand.
AAGAAAAAGCTCAATATATTAAAAGCTATTTTGACAAAGAGGGGATCATACTTGATGAAAAAAATATAACTGTGAACAAAGGTCTTCGAAGTCTTTCAAAACTTAGGCTTAATAGTCTATGGGGGAAATTTGTTCAACGGGATAATTTATCACGAACAATAATGTGCAATTCTACTGACGAATTTAATAAATTGATGCATTCTCCAGGTATTGAAATAAACGATATCCGCCCTTGTGGGCCCGAACAGATTTTAATTACATATACATATCTGTCTGAAAATGTTCCACCCTCAAAACATGTTTCTGTTGGAGTTGGAATCTGCACAACGACCAGTGCACGTATTGCATTATATCAAGTTATGGCAAAATTAGGTGATAACTTGTTATACTGCGATACAGATTCTGTAATTTTTGTTGTCCCGAAAGATCAGGAAAATCCATTGAAAACGGGTACATTTTTGGGGGATCTTACGGATGAATTGAGTTCATATGGTGAAAATGCATATATTGAGGAATATGTATCACTAGGTCCAAAAACATATTCACTTAAAATATTTTCACCAGATAAAAATAAATATTTTTATAAGACAATATGCAAAGGAATAACACTAAACAAAAAATCAGCAGAGATTATTAATTTCAAGACAATGGTGAATATGGTGAAAGACGGAGAGGACTTAGGGTATAGAGAAGTAGTGTGTAAGGATAAAATTATAAGAACAGACAATTTTGGAATTGTTTCAAAAGATTTGTCGAAAAAATTACAATTCACTTTCAATAAACGTAAGGTGATAGATAATTTTGATACACTACCTTATGGGTATTAGATGAAATATATTGTAAAAAATGTAAAATTTGTAAATATCTTTTATAATTCGTGTAATATTAATTTAAAGTTAGTAACATTCTTTATATATTGTAATATAATTTATTATTTATAAGCTGTTTAGTTATAGTTTTTATTTTAATAAAAAATATTTTACATACTCTAAATCTTTTTATTTCTAATCCAATTTCTATTCATCCAATTACGAGAACGGTATTCCATCATCGAATGAACGGTACAGTATTCAATTTTTACTCTTTATGATATACTTCATGAAAGCAACACATTTATATAAAGAATATTAGAGAATGAAAAATTTACGGTGATGATCAAGTGCAACAGTATAAATAGAAGACCGAGTGATGAAATTTTTATCAGTCTTATGATAATTTTTGTAGCCACTCTCCTTATTTTACATTCATCCACTTCAATATAATAAAAAATATGTTTAAATTTCCTGTACCATTTACGCTTATTTTAGCTGGGCCGTCGGGATGTGGAAAAACAACATTTGCTCTACAATTATTGGAAAACCTTTACAATTTAACTGGCAATTATTTTCATTCAATTCTTTGGTGTTTTTCTGAAACAGGCAGTGTAGGTGAAATGCCAAAAATAAAAAATTTACGAACATGTAAGGGAATACCGGATGATATAGGGAGTGGAATAAGTCATAAACTACCAAAACTAGTAATAATAGATGATTTAATGACTGACAAAGATGCTGAAGGCAGAATATGTGATTTATTTATAAAAGAATCACATCATAAAAATATATCCGTTATTTTTATGGCACAGAATGTGTTTTATCAATCAAAATTTTCTAGAACTATTAGTTTAAATACGAAATACATGGCAATATTTAAAAACATTCGTGATAAATCTCAATTTTTACCTTTGGCAAGACAATTATACCCTGACAATCCTTCTGAACTTTTGAGGGTATATAAAGAATCAACAAATAAACCGTTTGGTTATTTGTTAATAGACCTGAATCAGAAAACACCAGAATACGCTAGATTTCGAACGGATATATTCGATAAAAATTGTGCAATTTGTTTTGTTCCATCTGATGAACTAAAAAAGTTTAAAAATGACGGCGAAGCAGAGAAAAATTTCAAAGAATGGGAACTTGAAACGGGTGAAGGACAACAAATATATTTTACAAATGCTTAAAGTTGCAAGTCCAAAAATGAGAAATGCTATTTTAAAACATTGTGATTCTTCATCTATAAAAGCAATATGTGAAATTGCTTTAAATGTTTTGAATGGTAATTATCCTATAACACAGAATCAAGTTCAACGGCTACGAGGGTATAAAAACAAAATGCGATCTTTATCGTGTTCAAAGACATCTCTGTGTTCAAAGAGGAAAATTCTATCTCAAAAAGGAGGATTTTTACCTTCACTTTTGAATACGGTTCTCTCTGGTCTTCTAGGAAAAATTCTATCATTATGAACGCAAAAAGAACAAACACTTTACAGCGTATGGTAATTATCACACCTGAAATATATGAAAAGATACATCCTCTATTGCATTTAACGAATTTACAAGACAAATTTGATTTAGAGATATTTAATGTGTTGAAAAATAAAAAAATGAATTCTGTTGATAAATGGTATAGATATCGACAAGTTTTACATAGACAATCTGAACTCAACCGAAGATCACGTGTCAAACCTACCGAAAAAAATAGGGATAGAAAGGAAAATCAACTTTCTCAAACTGGAACCCAAACGAAGAAGATATTTAATGAAGATAAATCAACAAATATTACACCTGAGAGAATAACAAAAAGTAAGACCACTTCCAACGATCAATCTCTTTTCTGGGATGATTTTGATCAGCATCAATCTTATCCTGAGCATAGTATCCGAGATATTAGTTTTGAAAATGGATTAGTTGAAGAACCTACTTATCCATCCATGCATTTGTTTGAACATACACCTTCTGATAAAACTATTAATGTACCACACGATGAAAGTGATGACGATAATGATGAAGAAACAGATAAGAACATACCAGAAGACGAATTCGATGAATTACCAAATGACGTAAAACAAAAATTGTTTAAAGGTGAAAATTTAAAAAGAAAAAGTATTACATCTTCAGATGGATCAGTTTATAGTTTCCCAGACGAATATATAGATAGTATTTCGAAAGGGAAGAAGACGAAAAGTATAAAAAGAAAGGTGACAAGTGGAGAAACGCATAAATACTTAACACGTTCAGCGTTAAAAACACAGCAGAAAATAAATTTTCCAGCCGTCAAAAAATTAAAATGGCAGGGCATTCCTTAGATGACGAATATTTGAATTTAGATAGTGTTAACTTGTATAAGAGACCTGACCAATTATACAAAGGGGTGAAAAAATATAAAACATCAAAGAATAAAATAAAAAATTATTTGGAAAAGCAAGATGTTTATACTTTACATTATCCAATTAGAAAAATATTTAAAAGGAACATGTATAGAGTTTTCGATATTGATCAACTCTGGGAAATTGATTTATGCGATATGCAACAGTTTAAAAAATTTAATGATGGATATTCCTTCATATTAACTGTGATTGATGTTTTTTCTAAATTTGCTTGGGCAGTAGCTTTGAAAAATAAGTCTGGTACCGAAGTTACAAAGGCTTTCAGGAATGTTTTGAGAAGTCAATCACGTATACCTCAAATTGTACAGTCAGATCGAGGGAAGGAATTTATAAATAAAGAGTTCAAAAACTTTTTGTCGCAAAATAATATAAAACAGTATTTTTCATATAATCTTACTATAAAATGTGCTGTAGTGGAACGGTTCAATAGAACTTTGAAACAATTAATGTTTAAATTTTTCACTCAACATAAAACTAGACGTTTTATTGATGTTCTTCCTAAATTGGTTAATCTATACAATATTTCTTATCACTCCACTATAAAGATGTCACCTTCTGAAGTTACTAATGAAGATGTGAAAAAAATTAATGAAACATACAGTGAAAAACATAAAAAAATAATAGAAAAGTCGAACAAGAAAAGAATAAATCTAAAAGTTAATGATATTGTAAGAATAGCTAAGCCGAAACCGAACTTTGATAGAGGATATGAACAACGTTGGACTCAAGAAAAATTTTACATAAGTAAAGTGATTAATAAAGCCCCCTTCCGTTTGTATACTCTTGTGGATTACAAAAATACACCCATAACAGGAAGATTTTATTCCGAACAGTTACAAAGGGTACAAATCCATAACGCTTACCCGCCGATAGAAAAGATTATAAAAACACGAGGACTAGGTAAAACACTTCAGTATTTAGTTAAATTTAAAGACGGTAGCCCACAACAGTGGATATACAAAAAAATCCTGGAAAACCAGCATGGGATCCATAACGAAAAATGATTTTTATCTTACTTTACTGAGCAACTCATCAATGGAATACTTTCCCAACAATAGTCTTGCACATTTTCATACGAAATTACCACAAAAATTGGATTTATTAGGAGACTGGGTAGTTGGAATAACAGAAATTGCCTTCAATATATCATCATCATCGAAACCTAAAAAGCGGAAAATTGTTCAAGGAAAAGATAGATTGAAGTATTTAATAATTGAGGAGAATAGGGTAACGCCTAAAAATGAGGATACAGAAAATAGTAAATATCATGCAAAAATTCCAATTTTAACATCAGTAATAAAATTAAGTACTGCTTTATTTTTATATTTAGTAAATAGTAAGCTTGACTTTAAACATGATGACTTTGAAACGATAATGAGGAAAGCTATTCATAAAACTTTGCTATCTAAGGATGATACCGATATTCATTTACTTTCTTCTACTAAAGGACTTGATCCTGTTGTTACTATTCAAGTTGATTTTGACGATAAGAACTATAATATTCCGATTTATTCAACAAAGTTTTCATCTATCCAAGAATTTTTGGAAGTAATTGTAAAATCAATTCCAGAAAATAAACGAAAAGATGCAAAACTTTTAATGATAGCTAGAAAGTCACATATTCCTCCAAGTGTTGAAATTGAATATAATAATGAAATTGTATCTTCAGTTGCAAATCACCCTGCTATAGCTTTACCTACTTTAGAAGAAATTAGTAAAAGAGAACTTATGTTTGTTTATACAGATATAATAAGGCCACAATTTATTGGAAACACTCTGTCTCGTTGTCTTCGTACAATTCTACTGATTAATAATAGTGAAGTGTACAAATCCTTTGAGAGAGTTCAATATTGTCCTGTAGAACGAAGAAGTTTTGATACAATAGAAATTTTAATAACAACACAAGATGGAATACCTTACGATTTCGAACCTAGTGCAACACCCACAATGTTGGTAGTTCACTTCAAACAAGTCTAAAATGTTATAAATAAATGCTCACAAAAAATTTATAATCATTCATTTAAATATGGCTAACGCATACACATCTTATTACCTAAACCAGTCTGGTGGTGGTTTAATTGGTACCATTTACAAGGCACCTTATATTGGAACACAAAGAGGAAGAGGTTTGGGGTCTATATTCGGAGGACTAATCCGGTTCCTTAAACCACTTTTTAAATCAGGGGTGAGTGCTTTGAAAGATCAAGCTATAAAATCAGGGATAAATATACTGCAAGATATTGGTACTTCTACCAAACCATTCAGAAATATATTACTCGAAAGAGGCTTAGAGGCACGTGATAATTTAAAAGGAAGGGCAATAAAAAAAATTAAAACAGTTATGGGCGGACATGGTATAAATTCAACATCGTTACGGAAACAAATCATTCAACAAGGTGACATCAAACCGTCTACACGACCTAAGAAGAAAAGTATTTTACACAGGATCGTGTCTACTATTTCGAAGAAAAAAAAGAGATCTAAAAAGAAGACCACTTCTACAAAGAGGAGCAAAAAGAAAAGCAACAAGAAAGAACGTGCTTTAGATATTTTTACATAATGGCCTACAAAGAATGTATGAAATCTGAATTAGATATTTTTGATACCCCACCTATACAAACAGCAATTTTGCGTTCTGATGAAGTTTCTTATCAACCACTCGCTAGTCTTGAGAATCATTCGGTAATTGAATTTTTGTCAGTCGCTAACGGTGATTGTTACAGAGATTTATCGTCAATACAAATCCGATTTAAAATACAACTGTTGAATAGTAATGGTGAATTATACAAGTCCAATGATGCTAATCAACCAAGTGTTATCAATAATATATTACATTCTATAATCAGATCCTGTTCAATATCTCTAAATGGTACAACAATTTCGCAAAATGAGAGCGACTATCATTACCGTAGTTATATTGAAACACTTTTAACTTACGGAGAAGATGCGAAAAATACATTTCTACAAAATAGTGGATGGATTCGCGATCATGGAAACCTCGATGAATTAAATGGAAATTTGGGATTAGATAATCGTAAAAAGCTTTTTAAAGACAGCAGGATTGTTGAAGTAATGGGGCGACTACATTGCGATTTATTAAATCAGCCTGTATTTTTGATTAATAATGTAGATTTACGTGTTATATTGACGCTTGAAAAACCAGCATTTTTCATTATGGGAGATTCAAACGACAGTTCGATATATAGAGTTTTAGAAGCGACAATGTATGTAAAACAATTAACAATAAATCCAAATATTTTAATGGCCCACAATACTGTATTAATGAAACGAAATGCAGTTTACCATTATAAGAAAGTCGAAATTAAAACTGTAACGATTAGTTCTGGGTCTAACTCAATTAATTTAGATAATATTATACATGGTGTACTTCCACGTCGAATTATTTTCGGGATGGTTGACAACTCTTCATATAACGGTAATAAATCAAAAAATCCATACAATTTTCAACACTTTGGTATGACTGATTTTGCTCTTCTTGTTAATGGAATTCCATATCCTAGTCAACCTCTCCAAATGAACTTCGATAATGATCAGTATGCTCGTGCATATCAAACCCTTTTTACAGGGACAGGTATTCATCATGACTTCCGATCTCATCAGATATCGAAAGAAGACTTTAAAAATGGGTTCTTCTTATTAGCTTTTGATTTAGATCCAGATTCATATACTGATTCATGTTTATCGCTTCTCGAACAAGGGACTATACGTATTGAGGCACGATTTGCAAAATCACTAGCAACTACAATTACATGTTTGGTATATGCTGAATATGACACAAAATTGGAAATAGATAAAAATAGAAACATTATTTTATCATAATTCGAATGTAAAACAAATATATTAAAATATAATTATTTTTTCTAAAAAAAAATGTATTTCAATATTTTTCATGACCTACCCCCCATGATTGTGTAAATTATATAAAGTTCATTCATTCATACACAAAACATTATTGCTGCATTTCTCAGAGAATTTTGCACCATGGATTTCCCTCTCTGTAAATTTGACACCGGATGAATTGAGTGCAATGGATTCCCGTGAATGTCTTTTAATATTTCATGTGTGTTTTA
>CAKKOB020002635.1:0-12026 GCA_918844115.2 Phlebotomus perniciosus
TGCACTTCAGGTAAATTTGCAGTATTTTTTTGTACACAAATTTTTACCTTCTTTATTACCCCATTAGTTGAGCTAAAGAAGGTGTATTTGGGCAAAAGAGGAGAGCATCGGTGTTGTCGCGGAGAACTTTTTTGCGAACACCAACATTAGAGCCATAAAGTCAATTTTAGAAAACTTCCACCCATGGAACACACAGAATCAATATTTATAGTTGGACGACAAAGTTTCTTCCTTTATACCAGTTCATAAATACACTCTTGAGTCCTTCATATTCTCCGCCTTTTTCCCCTTTTCGAGAGCAGCATGTGCTTCCTGTTATTACGTAGGTGCTCTAACTTATGGATTTCCGCGGTAAAGGAATTTTTTGTGCGTTAAAAACCTCCAACAAAATAAATCATATTTGGAAAAGAGATTTGGAAATTAATAGGACAGTAATTGAATGAAAAATTTAAAAAAAAATTAATGGAAAATCAGATAAATTGCACAATTACCAATTTATTATCACAATAAAATATAAAAAATCCGTAAAATATGGGATAAAGGAGGAAATGGATCATTGTTCTTTCATTATGTGATACATTTTTTACACGAGAATATCTCTGTTTGTAAGAGAAAACTTCCAAGATCTCCAAGAAATGAACTGACAAATAAACAAGGAGAAAGTTGTCAACTGGAATGAAATTAAATTATTAAAATGATTTTTTTCCCAGCTCTGCGCCAGTGGAAAATTCTCAAAGGGAGACTCTTCTCTTGCAATTTATCCCGAGTACGTGTGCCATAGCAAAGAATCCATCCGGAGTCTGTTTGTGGGAGTACTTCCGTCTAGGGATGCCGAAATGGATAAACACAAGGAGTGTAAAAAGAAACTCCTGTGCATGTTTGCTCTTATTACTTTATACTTTCTAATAAAATAAAGACGAACAGCCAAGGAGTTGATGCTAGAGATGAAAAAAAATCCTAATTTAATTCTCCCGTTATATATGAAAAAGTTTCCCGCGTTTTTTTCTTGTCGGGCAAAAAAAAAATATTCCATGGGGTAATTAAAAGGTCTTTCTCCTCTGTTAGTAGTATCCAAATTATTAACCCAGGATGCACGGGTCTATCCCAGAAGGTGAAAATTTACCAACTTCCGACATCCACTTCCTCTCTCAGCCCATTGCAAATCCCTAAAGCCAGCATTCACATGTGCTGCCATTCAACCAGATGAGCAAATATCCTCCAGACATCGCGAAAAAAATAGGCGCACTAAAAGGTGTTTTAGGGCAATTTTAATTATCGACCAAAGAGGGATGCAAAGGAGATGAATTGACTAATTTAGCTCCGCGCGTGTTTTCCATCAAGAAATAATTTAAATTTCTTTCTAAATCCACTGAATCATCCTCAACTGGATCTCAATGTATAACTTTCTCCCCTTTTGTAAAATCTTTTACAGTGAAATTAAACACTAGAAACTTTCTTGAAAAGTAAACTTTAAATTTACATTTTCCAATTAAAAATAAACAAGGGAATTCTGGGAATTCTATTGTTTCGATGTTCACCCTCAGGGGGGATATTAGGGTTGAAAAAGCGTCCAGCATCTTTTTAAATATTGTAAGAAAGTTTCCCAAAAATTTCGGAAGTTGACTCAAAAGCTTTCAATTTTTTTTCGAAAAACTCAAGGGGGAGATATTATGGTCAAAAAGACGTAGGTACACCTTTTTCAGCACTTTCATATTTTGTAAAAAAGCTCCCCAAATCTCCAACTCGGAAGCTTTCATCCTAAAAATTTTATATTCCATAAAGCCTTCTACAAGCTTTCTAAGAAAGCTTTCAAAAGCTTTTTAAGAAAGCTTTCTAAAGCTTTACCTAAGAAAGCTTTCTAGAGCTTTCTGAAAAGCATTCTAGAACTCTTTAAGAATGCTTTCCGGCGCTTTCTAGAACTTTCTAAAAGATCTTTAAAGAACTTTCGAGAATTCTCCCTATAACTTTCTAAGAAAGCTTTATAAGAAAGCTTCCTAAAGCTTTATATAAAAGCTTTAAGAAAATCTGCAAGCTTTCCAGAATTTTTAAAAGCTTAGAGGACTTAGAGATAACTTCAAAAGCTTTGAAAATTATCCATTTTTAAAAGCTTTACACCAGAATTTCTTTTTAAGTGTTCATAAATTTCTGCAGTGCTTTACAGGAGTTTTAGAAAGCTTCCAGCAAACTAGTTTATATAGTTTTCAAAGTTTAGGAATTTTCTCAAAAGCTCATGAAAGTTCTTTGAAAGCTCTTTAAAAAATTTAAGGCTCTGTTCACAAGTTTTTAAAAAAATAGAAAACTTAAATATTTCTTTAAGATCTCTGGTGTTTTAACAATTTTTTCTTAAAGTTTCTGTCAAGTTTTTTTTTTAATAATTTACATTATTTTTAAAAGCATTATAAAAATTTTGTAAATAATTTTGGATGAGTTTTTGAACATTAGATGTTCGAAATTCAGAACTAATTAAATATAACTAAAGAATTTTGAAAATTTTGTAATTTATTTACAAATTACTTTATGGCTTTTCAGAAAAATCGTTACATTTTTGAGCGGGACCTTCTGGATTCTCTGATAATTCCTTAGAATTTTTCCTCAATTACATTTTCGCCTTTTCCTAATGCGATATATTTTATTCCAACTTAATTACACCGATAATTTATCACTCTTCAATCCTTCCACGCAACATTCAAGACAAATTTCTCCAGCCTCCGCAAAGCCAGAGGGTGAATGTTCAGTTAAAGAAATCTTTTGCATCTTTCAACCACCGAAAGAGGCCCATTTGTCTAACAGCATTCCCTCTCCCTTACTGCCTCTTTCAATTCATTGTCTCCGCACGGCCAAGAAAATTTCCATTAATCTTCCTCCTTATGCCACCCATCTCGTCCTGAAAGAGCCCCTCCCCTCCCTCACCCCATTGGATAGTTCTCTTGCACCCGCATTTCACTTTTGGAATATTTCACGGATAATTTATAGGGCGACTCGAGAGTATGATTTTTTTCTTTCAGGGAACTACCAAATCGATACATAGCACGACATGGCAAGTGTGAAACGGGGGGAGGGGGTGGAATATAGGCTCAAGAAGTTCTCGCAAGTGCAAAACAGCCACAGAAACATCTTGAGGTTTTTCTTAGGCATTGTCTGAATATCTTAGTCAATGCTTGTGGCCTCCCTAAGGAATGCTTGAGGTGCAAAGTCACAGGACTAAGCATTCTCCTGACTTGGCACGAAACTCAGAGTGAAATATGCTGCATTCATAAATTTTTCTAAGGCACTGAACCAAGGACGGGGTCTCTCAACTTGGCTTGTATACATTTTAGACTTTTTGCTTTGCAATAAACCAGTTTCAGACATTCCAGGGATTCGCTAATCCTAAAGCATTAATCATATTTTAATTATTCATAGAAGATGAACAGAGATTTTTCATTGAAAGAGAAACTCTCAGTGAAAAATCAATCTCTGATAAATCTTCAACACCTTTAGATCCCTTTTATAAGTGCCAAAGGAACAAGCTATAAGGGATCCCTGAGCATTATAGTTGCTCATGTGGCGAGAAGCCAACAAAAAGGGATCCTAAGAAAGGGATGGGTGAGATGATAAAGTTTCCTTTTTGTCCCAATAGACTTTTGCAGATGGTCAAACATTAAAGTGATTAAATAAAGCAGAAGAGAAAATATTTAATCTCCATCTGGTAGCATTTTAATCTTCTCCAATCAGTCTTAAAGTTATTTTGGGGATTTGTCATTAAAAAGCCCAAGGGTGAGAAGACCAGAGATTTTCTCTTCTTCATTTTTCGGGGATGTTTTTTGCGTGAATGACGAACATTCATTCTTCATAAATTTTAAAGCGGCCAAATAACGAGCAGCTTCATCATGATAAAGTGTATCGCGTTTATCCATGGATGGGCTCCAATTTAGAGTGTGACAGTGTCTTCCAACCCTCTCTCCCCGTCAGCCACGCAGCACCAGAAGGCACCCGGGGTCTCTGTCTTTTGCACCACCACCAACCCATCTATTTATTCATAGGAATAGAAAATTGGCGGAATTTCGGTTCAAGTTTTTCGGTTTTCCTCGTCACACTTTCTCAAGACAACAGAGCTTATGACTGGCTAGATTAGAGATAAAGGATGCAATGTATAGCAACAAGAGAACAGGTTAGAAGGGGGAGAAGTAAAAAGGACGTACACCACTTCCAGCACTTCCATATTTTGTAAAAAAGCTCCCCAAAGCTCCAATTCGGAAGTTTTCAGAAGCTCCATCCTATTAATTTTACTTTCTATACTAAAGCCTTCTAAAGCTTTTTAAGAAAGATTTCTAAAACCCTTAAGAAAGCTTTCTAAAGCTATTTAAGAAAGCTCCCTGAAGCTGCTTAAGAAAGCTTTCTAAAGTTGTTTAAGAAAGTTTTTCAAAGCTGTTAATGAAAGCTTTCAGAAAATTAGGAAAAGCCGGAAAAGCTCTCCAGAATTTTCAAAAATTTAGCAAGAAATTCAAAAGCTCTAAAAATTATCTGAAAGCTTTACAAATTTTCCTGATTTTTTTAAATGCTCGCAAATTTCTAGAGCTTTTCGGTAATTTTAGAAAGCTTTGAGCTAACTTTGCTTTAATGCTATTTAATGATATTTTCTGTAGATAAAACATCAAACTGTTATCAAATATCAGTGTTTTAAACATTTAAGAGGAATGTCGATAAAGAATCTTTCAGAAAGTCCAAACAGAAGTGCGGCAAATGCAGTTCAGTTGAATCTTGAGCTTTTTCAGTAAAAGCTCATTTATTAGATTATGATTATAATTTATGTTAGATTAAACATGCAACGCCAATCCAAAATCTTTTTCGCGTGCTCCATAAATTCTGAAGTGAAACAGATTGACTCCAATCCAATTCCATCCAACAAGCGGGATTAGACTTGCCGTTTATATCGACAAAATAAGATTAAACTTAATTTAATTCGGCGATGTAAATATTATAGCTTCTATGAATTCTTAGATATATAATCTCAAAGACAAGCATTGATGAGATTATGTAGTATAAATAGATCAGGAACTCATCTTAAAAATATTCTTTTTTGGAGAAGTGGGGCAGTGTCGTTTTATGAGTTTTTCTAATATGTTTTCCCATGAAATTTTCCCATGCACTAACACAATGTGTAAAGGGAGTCCTTTACACAATTTACATTGGGGCTATTTACATCGAGACCGGAATATGCGTTAGACACGATTGAATTAAGATTGGATTTGAAGTTGGATTAGAAATAGCTTTAGTCAGGACTATCTCAATCCAACTTCAAATCTAATCTTAATTCAATCGTGTCCATATAAAACGCATAATCCGTTCTTGGTGTACGATCGCTCATTGTGTTAGTGCATGAGAAAATTTGATGTGAAAATATATGAGAAAACGACATGCCCCACATTCCCCTAATAAGTTTTGTGATTGAATTTGTTTTTGACCTTAAGTAAATCTACTTGTTTGGTTATCCTAAATTCATTTAATCTTTCTTCTAACCAAGAACGCTTCCAAGTTGATTAACTCTGGTATTGGCAAATGTGTGGGGTGTGTTCGTGGTGGAAGATTGGTGGGAAAGGGTGAGGAAGCAATATACAATGTGGGTGCGATATGAGAAAATTGAGAATGGGGGTCGGATGGGTGGCAAAAGGTTCATAGACAATTTATTTCACCATCATGTTCTTCACCTTCTGCGAGGGAGTCATTTTGATCATTGACGGGGATGAGACCCTTTTCGTGGAGGCAACAATAATAAATTGTGGACCATTTTATGATTGACACTGTATTATATTTAAGGGAAGAAATCTGGCGAGGGTCAATTCTCGACACTTGTGCCTGTATTGAGATGTCTTGTGTTTTTCCGTCTTCTCCCATCATCCACAAAAGGAGATGGAGGAGGAGGAGAGAATGAAAACACTGGAGGGTGAGCATTTTGGGATGAAAGGGAAGAATTACTGGAGGGGCACCCTTCGACAATTGGACTCTATCAATAGGCGATTTTCTTTTCTTCTGACTCCACTCCCCTGTCTTTGACTCAGATTTCTTCTGTCTCGCCACAATTTCCTCCGATATATCAGGACTTTTTCTTCCCTTGAATCCACCGCAATGGAGCGGAAGCTCTCCCTGGAGCCAAGGGTGATTTTGTCGCCCACCCCCAATGTAATTCTTTTCCACTCCGCCTCTTTGCTGTAAGTCAATTATTTGACATTTAACATATAAATCAGGTGTTTAGAAACACTCTCACTTTGAAAACTTTCCAATTCGATTTGCGACACCTTTCTTCCTTACTCAAGCTGAAATTTTGCGGCCACGCAAAGTTTATTTATTATCCCATCTCAAGGGGAGAGACATGCGATAGAAAGATGAAGGGAACAGCAAAAAGGAGCTTTCCTCATCCATGAGGTGAACAATTGTCATGGCAAGGAAAATGCCGTGAGCAACTCATTCTCTGCAGATTCTGCAGTTAATTGCATTTTTCTTCACATCTAACCCCTCGAGGACATTCATCTTTGTACTGGGAGACACTCCAGCGAGTATTCTCATAAAAATATTTCTCCATCACTTTTAATAATTTCCCTCCAATATTTATTTTAATTAAATATCCTCCTCGGGGGAGTCACCAGCTCTGTATCCATTCTCTACATATCCACTTAATATTTTTAATATTTAATAAGAGTGTCAGTTTTTTTTGCTGAGAATCCTTTTCACCTACAATTAATTTCATATACGTTTATTTATGATGATCTGAGTTTAACTATTTGGCTCCAATGGTGAGCGTATCTTTTATTTAAATCTCTTTCCTTTTACTCGGGCTCCCCAGCATCTTGGACCGCATCCAAGGCGGGGATTTCATTCTCTGTTTGGAAGAAAAAAAATCCTTAGATGAATTTATCCCGAATAATTTATTATGGATGGGCTTTAATGTGAGACGCAGTACCATTAAAAGCTTCTGTTATACTGGCAAAAGAGGCTCCTAGTCTTTGCCATTTTCCTGGGTGAAATTCTCCCCCAGTTGTGATAACTTAAAGGCGACTAAAGATATCATCGTGTGAATTGGCAGGGATGAAATGGTCTGGAAATTGCAGAAAAGCTTGTTCTTGTCAAGATTCTCCAGGTTGGTTTAGTCAACTTGTTGTAGAGAATGACTTATAAATTTGGGACCTAAACTGAGTCAATAAAATGAACCTTTTTATACGAAATATTCTCTCGTTAAAAAAGTGCTAAATGTGTGGCACACGATCTTCAAAAAAGCTCAAAACAAATTAAACTGTTTCAGTTTACTAACTGACTATATATAAAGCTTTCGAAAAAGCTTTTCTGAAAGCTCATTGGATGGTTAAACAATAATTTAGTTACCTGAAACTACCCCACCCTCCCCTATTTTGAGAACAAATAGGTTTTTCTCTTTATAAATTATCTTATTGAAATTGAATTTTTAGGATATTTCATCAACTAGGGGCAACTGCATGAGTAATATGGTAAATACTAACATGCAGAAAAAAGCTCTGAAAGCTTATTCCATTAAGTTCGCATCAGTGAATATGTTAAACATGAATCTGTATCATTTGAGTGGGATTCTTTGGAAAATGAATTTCCATCTCTTTCACTTTGCCACAAAATGAAAGTTGAGGGAAAATCGCGAGGGAAAATGCGGGAGATTTTCACTATTTCATAATTAAAAGTAGAAGGAAAAACTGATGGCAAGTGAAAGAGTAATTTCCGGATTTGCATCATGGGGATGCGCGAATGGTGATGGGAAAAAGCGTGAGATTTTCGTGCTATAAATAGGGGTGTAAAATAGAGGAAACGAGCATTTTGTTGGTGATGTGAGATGAGATGAATAAAAAACAGCACACCGACAGGGATGAGATGGGAAAATTGTGCAAAATTGTGAATTATTTGTATGGTAAAATGACTGTGTGTGGTGCTATGTCTAAAGTAGGAAATATGACATCAATTATTCTCTGCGAGGATTTCTACCATATAGCACACACACATGAGCTTCCAAAGGAGAGCCCAGGAGGAAAAATTTGCCTATCTTCAATCTTGCCTTGTCGTTTTACTTGATGTTGAACTAACATTTTCTCGTCAACATTGCCGAATTGTGCTGTTTGCTTATGTAAATTGACTCTATGTCTCTCATGCCTCCTCCAAAAGCGCCCCTCGCACTAGAAACACTAGACATTCTCCTAAACCAAATGCGATGGTATTCCCTGACAAGGCCCTGCTGGCACAAAACTATATCACACGCCAAGAAGCGAAAGATGAACAACTATCAGTCATTTTGCAGAGTTACTTTCACACACAAAACCACATACAAGCACTTCTCGTCTATGATTGTGGGTAACTCTCGACATACTCAAGCATCTTTCCTTCTGCTCAGATCAATGATATTAAATTACACGAGATGTATTATATTATATATTATAGGATATAGAGGAGTAGCGCGATTTGTTGGAAAGTACTTTTCCTTTGAAGACTTATCCACGCGAAGAAACAAGAGATTCTTAAATTTTTGAATAGTTTAAGTTGTAAACGATTTTTTGTTTATATAATTCTATTGAAGCTTAGCTTTTTTGTAAAAAAAAAAAACTTTCTCCAGAGTAAAAATAGTAAAGCTTTAATAAGCTTTGGAGCTTCTCGGGATTTATATTATAGTCTTATAATGATCTTCAAGCAGGGCATCGCCATCCCTCAAAAATCTGTGCCTACTTATCGACTAATTCATCGTCACTCTTAGAGTCGATGAAAATCACGTGACACGCAAAACCAAAACAACCCGGTGGCGCATGCTAAACGTCTGTGCAAAATGAAGTGCTTGCGTGCTTGGTGGCAAAATGTGATTGTGTTAATTACCCAAAATTTTTTCATTAATTAGAAATAGATTGAAGTTTATTGTGTCCAAATTTCAGGGCAATCGGATGAAAATTGCACCCTGGAGAGTCAATAGAAGTTTGCGTTTGGCTCAAAAAATGCTGGTATTTTAGGGAAAATTCTTCTTTCGGAAAAAAATTCCTAATAAATAGTTTCCTTACGACTTTCGCCGACCTCATGACCATTTTGTAGAGTAAAAAGACCACCGAATCCTATGATAACGTTTTGTGTAGGGGTCGTAGTTGTGGGAATAGGTTTTAGGTGTTAAATTTGGGTAAAAATGCCAAAAATATCATGAAATTTCACTTTGACCAAAACTTCTACTTATGAAGCCGCAGTTTGCCGCCGATTAAAATACAACTATTTTCCATTATTTTTAATCTACTTTTAAGGAAACATTTGCACATTTTGCCAAGACTTGCCCGGAAGTCGATTTCAGAGCTTTTCTGTGATAATGCAGTCCAAATCAGCTTATATATGGAGTCTTCTTTTCTCATATAATTTGAATATTTTTTCAAATAATTTATCTCAAATAAATTATGAAATAAATACTCTGTTGAATATTTTGAAATACTTTTAGAGTCTAATAAGTGCCAAAATTATAGGGGAAAGGCACTTTTATGGACAGTCCTATGTAGAAGTCTTTAAAAAACATGCCTAAAAACATGTGAAAATTCAAAATACACAGTAAAAGTAATTTGAACGCTAAATCTATATTTGTACCTAAGAAATGCGAAATTGTAGGGGAAATTTTGATCTTATGGACAGTCTTAAAAAATTTTTAAACCTTTTTTTTAATAAGCAAAAAAATTAATTTCCATTAAAAGTTATTTATGCGTATTAAACTCATTCGATTCGGAGCTTATCAAAATTAGAGGGGAAATGTGGATTTTGTGATGTCCGATAGAACAACTGTAGAAATGTTTTAAAATTTACAAATCATAATAAAACTTATTTAAGGTGACTATATCCATTTGAATTGAATTGAATAATAGGAGAAGGATTCTTTTTGGACATTCTTGTCGAAATATCTGGAAAAAATAAATCTAACAAATGTTTATCAAATGCAAAATAATCAATAAACGAAATATTTGGTCATTGAGTCCATATCCATTTCAACATTTAATAAAAAAATCTTCAAAAATTACTTCTAAAGTATAAATATAAATTATAAATATCCGATAAAAGTTTTCAAATGAAACATGCTATGATTGAAAAGCAATAGGACCCCTTAAGCACAACGACAGACGAAAGTACAGTAAGGATCGAAACTGGTAAAATTTAGTCGGACACACAGAATTTTCGAGTTGAGCATTTTAAGCATATTTGTAGGAAACACACAGAATTCTCGAGCATTTTCAAGCAAAACGCATCTCGAACGTTAAAAGAACTTTGGGGAGAATAATATATATTTTTTAAAACGCATCTCGAACGTTTAAAGAATTTTGAGGAGAAGAATATATATATTTTTAAAACGCATCTCGAACGTTAGAAAACTTTGGGTGAGAAGAATATATTTCTTTTTTTTAAACGCATCTCGAACGTTAAAAGAATTTTGAGGAGAAGAATATATATTTTTTTAAAACGCATCTCGAACGTTAGAAAACTTTGGGTGAGAAGAATATATTTCTTTTTTTTAAAACGCATCTCGAACGTTAAGAGAACTTTGGGGAGAAGAATATATTTCTTAAAAAAAAAGAAATATATTCTTGTCACCCAAAGTTTTCTAACGTTCGAGATGCGTTTTAAAAATATATATATTCTTCTCCTCAAAATTATTTTAACGTTCGAGATGCGTTTAAAAAAAGAAATACATTCTTCTCACCCAAAGTTCTTTAACGTTTGACAGGCGTATTAAAAAAATATTATTCTCACCCAAAGTTTTCTAACGTTCGAGATGCCTTTAAAAAAAAAGAAATATATTCTTCTCCCCAAAGTTCTTTAACGTTTGACAGGCGTATTAAAAAAATATTATTCTCACCCAAAGTTTTCTAACGTTCGAGATGCTTTTTAAAAAATATATATTCTTCTCCCCCAAAGTTCTTTTAACGTTCGAGATGCGTTTAAAAAAAGAAATATATTCTTGTCACCCAAAGTTCTTTTAACTGGTAAATTTCACTGCAGTTTACAATTTTCTGATACCTTTTGGACTTTGAACTGCTGTCTCCTTATTCTTACTGTACATTCATATGTAGTGTAATAAAAGAGGTCATATTGCTTTTTATTCGTAACATGTTTCATATAAAAACCTATTTATATGCGTTTCCGTTCGTTTCCTACAAATATGTTTAAAATGCTCAACTCGAGAATTCTGTGCGTGTTCTAGAAAATATCCTAAAATCCATAGAACTGTCCATAAAATTTCCAATCTAGTTTATTAGAATTTTAACAATTTTCGGACTAGACATATACTTAGTGACTATGGAATAAGCGACCCCAAATTAGCTATATATCAAAATTATAAATCATTTCGACAGATTTTCTACTATACTTGTAGCAGATTTTTTATTTTCACACTAAAGAACCCACCTTTCCCCTATGATTTCGGAACTTTTCATACCAGAAATGGATTCAGCGACCCCAAATTACCTATATATAGAAATTTCACCCAGATAGGCCTAAGATGGAGGTTTTGGCCGAGTTTTGTATGGGGCTGAACCACTGTGAAGGGTAAGAATGGTATAAGAATCTGTTGACAGAAATATTGTCATATGACAGCGTCATAAGACTGAATTTAACTACATTTAACACTTGAAACACGGTGCTAAAAAGAGAGGGATGAAAATATAGGCAAAATAATGAAACTGTTTATCCGGCTAAAAAATACCACAAATTGGCTTCAAGTGTTAAAATAATCCATAAAATAAAATAAGACATTAAATAATATTTAAACTTGTTTAAATTGTACATTTGTCCTTTTGGCTGACGAAGTAATTTCTCGTTAGTACTTTGTACCATCTCGAGTAATTTTCAATTTCATACAGATGCGCCACCGGGTTGACATGTCAAAAATAAATTTCAGTATTTTCTTGCACGGTGAATTTTCTTCACATTTCGCGGCTTATTTCGGAACGGACAATTCCAAATCTTTATCGCACAGTGAAGTATGTTAAGTGAGGAATCTAGTGATACTAAAATTGACTGATTGTCCG